>OW388161.1:7550000-7830000 GCA_936450015.1 Meganola albula | reverse complement strand
TCTGCGGCCCGCGAAAAACGAAATAATTTTAGTAGATAACAACCTCGATGTCTAACAAAAAAAATGCTAATGATAAGTTTGTCGTCTGTTATTTTATATGATTCAAATCAAATCAAATTAAATTCTTTATTTTGAAATTATTTTACTGTCAGGTGGTTCACCAGCATTCAATTATCACCAACGAAATATTCAGTGCTCGCTTCGCTTGCTTTTTCATTTAAGTAATTTTATTTTCCATTTTCTTTTTTGCTAACGATAGTTTTTGGCTCGCTTTTCTCACACTATTACGACTTTTGTTTTTATTTTTTGTTGTACCCAAGAAACATTTCGCTTCGCACTTGCTTTGCTCGCATTTTCATTAATGAACAAAATTTCCGGGCTCACTTCGATTCGCGCCGAAAATCGCACTGTCATTTACCTATCCTTTGTTTTACAGTATTACTACCAACAAACTTTTCGCGCTCGCTCCGCTCGCGATGCATTTGTACGCTATTTCCAATTTTCGCTTTTATTTTCGTTGTTACCAACAAATAACTTCGCTGCGCTTGCGTTTTTATTTTTTTATAACCACATGACTCCTCCCTCTCTAACTAACACAGAGTTCATCTCGCATCCGCATTAGCCTACTCAGATTCACTAACAGATTATTGATTTATAAAAAAAAATGTGCGTGTACTTATGTACGTGCGTGAGAAGTTATACTTCTTTGGCATCATTAAATAAGCAGACAGCTTCATACTGTTCATTTTGTGTCACAAATGCGAGCGCATCATGCGCGCGCATCTTAAAATTTCACGCAGACAGCTTCATACTGTTAATTTTGTGTCACAGATGCGCGCGCATCATGCGCGCGCATCTTAAAATTTCACGCAGACAGCTTCATACTGTTAATTTTGTGTCATAGATGCGCGCGCATCTTAAAATTTCACTCTCATCATTTTTTCATAACGCGCCTAAAGAAGTATAACTTCAAAAATTAACAAAATAGCTTGTTTGACCCCTCATCTTAATTTTGGTAACTGGCCAGAAAAAGAGAAATATGAAAGAAGTCTTTGAAACGTATGGCTTGTATTCTTTTAATATTTTCAAATTTTTTAAACATTTATTATATTTCCTGTCTTCAACAATTTATTTGAGATACGACTGTATTATTGTATTCCAGTGTTTTATTAATGTAAAGCTTCTTGGTTCCGAATAATGAATGATTAGCAATCTATACAGTCACTCTTTCACAAATCATTCAATGTATTCAATCATGGTGGCCCTACACTAAAAATATAGTCTTTGGTCACGAGGCGGCCATATTTGTTGATATAATATGCATCCTAAGGAAAAACAGACTTTATATGTTAGTGTGGGCGGGGCCCGCGCTGCACCAGGCGTGCGCACACTCCTGCGCCTGGTGCTACGCCCACGTATGTATACACTGACTCACATACACTATATGTTAGTGTGGGCGGGGCCCGCGCTGCACCAGGCGTGCGCACACTCCTGCGCCTGGTGCTACGCCCACGTATGTATACACTGACTCACATACACTATATGTTAGTGTGGGCGGGGCCCGCGCTGCACCAGGCGTGCGCACACTCCTGCGCCTGGTGCTACGCCCACGTATGTATACACTGACTCACATACACTATATGTTAGTGTGGGCGGGGCCCGCGCTGCACCAGGCGTGCGCACACTCCTGCGCCTGGTGCTACGCCCACGTATGTATACACTGACTCACATACACTATATGTTAGTGTGGGCGGGGCCCGCGCTGCACCAGGCGTGCGCACACTCCTGCGCCTGGTGCTACGCCCACGTATGTATACACTGACTCACATACACTATATGTTAGTGTGGGCGGGGCCCGCGCTGCACCAGGCGTGCGCACACTCCTGCGCCTGGTGCTACGCCCACGTATGTATACACTGACTCACATACACTATATGTTAGTGTGGGCGGGGCCCGCGCTGCACCAGGCGTGCGCACACTCCTGCGCCTGGTGCTACGCCCACGTATGTATACACTGACTCACATACACTATATGTTAGTGTGGGCGGGGCCCGCGCTGCACCAGGCGTGCGCACACTCCTGCGCCTGGTGCTACGCCCACGTATGTATACACTGACTCACATACACACATCAACAGAATCTAGGGATATTTTATATTTCATCAAATATCTAAAAGTCTATGAAAAATTTTCTGATATAGTATATGGAAGAATGATAGGTTCTTTAATAAAAAATAAAAAACATTTCCTTTTTTTCGTTTTAAATAAAAATGTTAATTTTTTTAATCGCCATAGAAAATTAGTATGATAAAAACAAACATTTCTTCATAAAAAACCATTCATTTTAATTAAAATTGAAAACTTACGTTGATTACACTGCGTAGTAACACGATATCTACCCGTGTGACGATATCTACCCGTGTGCTGTTCAGCCACATCCCCAGTACTGCGATAACGTGACCACAACCTTGATGTTTTGGCTGGTATGTAGGGCCTCAGCAACGACGCGTTGATTAGCACCATTTTCTAACATGCCCACGGCTCGTAACATTTCATCTCGACTCAAATGACGACGTGACTTGACTTTTAAAGCTCTTACGGCACGTTAAATTAAAAAAGAAAAACAATCTAATCCCTTTTCATTAAACAATATTAATAAAACAGTTTTAACTTTCCATAACGTAACGAATTACTAACAATTTTGCCGCCGTATTTAGTTTTTTTATTTACATTTGCAAATTTTGAAAATAGAATAAAAGAGGTTTTAATCTGTATATAAACTTTTTATGGAAACTAAAAAGATTTTAAATTATAAATTCGTAAATAATTTAGGATTAAGGTATCCCTAGATTCTGTTAATGTGTGTATACCTACTTATATTGTACAGGTGGCGATGACCTAAACACAATAAAGCATGCTGTGTATTCTATACCCTATTCTAAAAACCATGGAGAAAAAACATAAGTCTAAAAACTGCCACAATTGTGCAATTCAAACCTAATATTATTATTCTGTTACTAATTTCCAAAAGATTTATGTCGTTCAATCTTTTAATGCTATTATCAGTATTTACTATTATTTTGTTTATTTTTCACCTGCTACCAACTCTGATACTTATTTAAAACTCATTTCCAGCTTCAGATCGAACACAGATCGGCTCGCTAGTATGTCGCCAGCTGCTCGGAAGTTAGCAGCCAAGCACCTACTATCACCTCGTCTTAGACTTACGCCGAACGACGTGGGCATCCTGTCACACGTGTCGCCACGCAAGACACCCACACCGCAGCGACGACCACTTGTCGCGACACCGAACAACTCCCGACCTCGTCCGTCACCGGCCGGTTCCGTCAACGATAGTTCCACGGCTACTGACAACACACTTACCGACAACCTTCTACAAATCAATGTGGCTAAGCGAACGAGATTAAAAGCCCAAGACTTCTTCAAATAGTGCTGGCTGAGAAATAAAACCAATTATATAATAGCAATTTTTGTTGTTTTAGGTACTAGCTTTCTGGCCGCAGCTCCGCCTGCGTCGTTAATCGCACAAACACAATAACACCTTTTTGAACTGTCGGATAAAAACTAACGTATCCCCTTAAGGCTGTCTTATTCGAGTAAAGTAGGCATTTAGTGTTCTTTCAATCACGCGCGCAATAGCATGGTCCGTATTGCGACACAGTGTAGACACGTAGTAGGTAAGGTATTTTATGTCACGTTAGATATTATTTTCGTGGTCTAACTTCATTTACATTGATGATAAGTTCAGGAATACAGTTTAGTAAGGTAAATAAAATACAGAGTAAAAAAATACAAATTTATGTATTAGTTTTAAAACTGATTAGAATACACCTTGGCTTTCTACTGTTTATCTACGAGTGTTATCTGTGAGTAAAAATTAATTCTTCACATCTGGTAATTGAAGTCAGTGATAAATAGGTAGTCAGTGATAAATACAGTACCTAAAATAAATATTCGTAGTATAGCAGCTCGAAGTTTGTGGTTGTGGCCGTTAAATATCAATAGGTAATTTTTATGTATGGGACCTAAAACATAGCCCACAAATTGTGGGTCACATTCACCTCTGTCTTCATCTTCAGTCAATACAGGCGTGAGTGCTTTGTTATAAATCAATAAGATAAATCTATCCATCGATTGCGTTTTTAACAGGCAAATCAGGTAACAATCAATCAACTGGTAAATGTGTGCTGGTAGGCTTCGGCCGTGGAAAGTAACCACCCACCAGACAAAGCCGCACCGCCAAGCGGCCTTGCCGTGTTCCGGTGCGATTTCTGGTGACACCATTTCAGAGGGTGGGTTTGAATTATTACTCATTTTTGGATTTTAACCTTATGGAGCCTGCCACTGCCACTTTCTCGCCGGAAATCACTCGTAATCACGAGTTAATCAGTATATTGGGCAGGCACGTCCCATCGTGGACTACATCATTGCTTAACATCAAGTTAAAAAGGCAAGAAAGAAAAGAAACATGTAAAATAAGGTTAACATTTCTAAAACTGCATGATGAGTAAGATAAATTTTAGAAGAATTTTTGGCAAGATTTTCACAAATAAAAGTCGTTATATGAGTATTAACAAAAATAAAACCCTGTTATAAAGTAACCGCACCACTTTTGTCACCACTCCCTAATTTCTTCATTCTCGCCTCATTTTCCTTTCCCTATAAGTGCCTCTCTCTCTTCTGTCTCACCGAGTGGTTTTATTGCAACTTCTACGAGTTCGGTCCATCTTTAAAATAAAACTAAGCAGAGTGGGAATAAATATACTTACTATAGATGGAGTAATATATTTCATTCAGAAGGCCACTCTTTTTCAAAAACAAAGGTCTCTCACTCTGTCATTTACTCATGTACCTATTAAAAATCTCTGAAAGTACTAGACATAGGATAATAATATAAGGCAATGTAAGAAACTCGTGCACAAAGAGGTAGATTATCAGTAAAATTAACGGGGCGGAAAGCTATAGAATAGATGTATTTTAACTGTTATTTCTTTTTTTAATACTATAAAATTGAATAAAAGTATATGATAAAATCAAAGTATCAATCTAGTTCACTCCAAGTATGCTTTGAATTTAAGGGTTGCAAGACGAGGACTTTTTAAATTTGCCGCGGTTTTCGAGTGACTTCTTTCGTTTGCCAGACTATAGTAGGTATATTAAAAGCATAAACAACTTCATTCATCAACGCGGCACTGAGTTACAGAAATTGAGTATAACCATTTTATTTTTCTTCTTTTTACACCTACTGATGTTATTTATACTGTGGTAAATATGTAGCGGAATAAAAGCGCGCGCTAGAGAAAGGAGACGTTCAAAAAATGTATAGAGCCTGGGATTAAAATAATTGTAAATTTGAACAGCAATCTGAGTTACATAGGTTAATAGAGCATAATTAATTAAATTTTTTGGTGTATTTAAAATAATTTTACACCCTCCCGTTTTTAAAAAAATTGAAATTGTAAATAAGAATCCTTAATGCAATATTATGATTATTGCAATTGGCAACCCCATGGTCAAATGACAATTGAGCAACCAAAAAAATCAAAATTATTTCGACGCTGTCAATCAAACTGATCAATGACAATGACATCATGACGTTTCCCGTAATTATATTTTTTTCCACGCGTTTTGTTATTACACTAATAAGATAACAAATATTTTTCGTCATAATTACATTAAGCTGCAGCTAGAATAATATTACAAGAGAAAAGTACTGTAACAGAATGCAATTATTGACGTGATTGCAATATTTATACTGCTTAGGAAACGGATAATTAAAGGTAATGTGCGTTTTGTTTTTCTATTAAATTTTTTTGATTTTTACAAAAATGGTTGCTCCTAAAATTCGTGTTTAGTTAAATTCTAACAGCTTATTAAATAAGCTTTTCAATGAGGTATATCACATTGGTGTTCAAAATTCTAGCCCACTTTTGACCTCTCCTTTGGTATAGGTCTCACCTCGGCAACGTCCCGCGGGACACTGGCGAGAGCCAAACGAATCAAAAATCACTAAAAAGATCGATTAAAAAAATTATAAATGCAGTAGGAAAAATCAATTCTGATATATCCCTAAAGGTACCTGTGAACTTTATTTTAAAAAATAAAACATGATATCAAATCACTTATTTTGGAAATAAAACCGAAAAAAGAATATTAAATTACAGAAGAAGAGGTATCTTTATGAATTTATTCTATCGAGCCAACTTTATCAAATCGTGTTTCCAGTCCTCATATTCCTTAGATTATATTCTCGACTATATGAATACATTTTTTTCAGATTTTTATTTTGCTTTTCACTGCTTCAAAAAGTGTTTCAAAATACATGTTTTTGCGGATTTTCGCTAAAACCTGGCCTTAACTTTATCTACCCGGGTCTCAAACTTCATCGGTACTCCATACTACATTGCTTCAGCTGCATAGGCGTGAAGGTTATAATATTTTTAAATTTGTTATAAAATATCTACGCATGAAGCATCCAATCCCTGAGTACTACAGCATTTTAGGTAATCTGAGATTTCCGAAATTTTAAAAGAAAATCAAAAATCAGATGATTATGTCATAAAAGGACCAACCTGTCACAGTTTCAAGTCTACAAACAGCTAAAACTATTTTATAACGGATTTTATCGCGGTATAGTAGCAATAGGTAAAAACACGCCAAAAAGGGTATTATTTTTAAGAGACAAATTTTTGAACTATTGTATTGTTATCGGTCCTTGACAAGTGGTCAAATGAATTTGGCGTATTGCAATGAGTAAAAATCGTCGCGTTCGAATATTCCGCTACAAACATACAAGTGAAGCTAATAAAAGCATTTCAAAAATAAAACAAGTGAATATTAAAAGAAAAATATATAATACTTATATATTTTCTTTATTAATTCATTACACATAATATTTTCATTCATAGCTTTACTAATAATTTATATAGTACGTAGCTTTTGTTCCATTGTTTAAACATAAGAGATAATAAAAAATAGATACTGTATATACGTACCTATAGTTGACGTAACATCACAATGCAAGGGTACATCATTACTTTAATGATGTACGCTTACCTTGTGATGTGAAATTGAGCAAACATAATAAACAAAATTTTTTTACCAAAACATTTTGAGTCAACTACATTTTCATTAGTCTTTGCCAAAACAAGTTCTAAAACACATCAATAAATTATTTTCACCTGTCTATTATTAGACTATCCCACTTATTAATAAAACCTTAGGTATACCCAATAACACATCTAATGGCTCTTTAATAAAAATCAATAATATACTTACTAATTTATTATTTTTAATAATAAAAATAATATATATTTTTAATTGTTTTCATTATCTATTTATATAAAAATGAAACCCGTTTTCCGTTGTCACGACATCACGCGTGAACGGTTGGTCCGATTTCGCTAATTCTTTTTTTTAAATATTCCTTTAAGTACGAGGATGGTTCTTACGCAGAGAAAAATTAAAAAAAAAGAAAATTTAGAAAGCGAAGAAGTGCCGAAAACCGGATTAGATACCTATCGGAAGGTCTCAGACCCGGTAGATGGCACTGCTTTACCGGGCAGAACGACGTCTGCCGGGTCCGCTAGTTATATAATAATAATAATAAAGTGGAACATGAACACACACGGTCATCTGATCCCAAACTAAGCAGAGCTTGTACTATGGAAACCATATAACTGGTAATATACTACATATAATACTTTTCTTTTGTAAATATATACTTAAATATAGATAATTACACTCAGACACAAGACAAACAGCCATATTTAAACAAATGTTTGTCTAGGGTGGGAATCGAACCCAAGACCTGCGACCTGTTTGTTTAATTGGCTTTATTGTTTGTTTTTAGTTAGGATAATAATTTTATAATCTGACATACCTAATATGTAATGTAATGTTGTGGCGCAATAAATGAATTAGAGTAAATAAATTAAAATAAATTAGTAAATAAATTAAGTAATTCGTCTTTAGAAATCATATTTTAGCGAACCTTCAAATGTGTTAGGTATAAGTTTTACCAAGCCCACAAGTCTTGATTAAATATTAATTGTCGAATACTTATATCCTACCACGGAAATTAGTTCTAGGAAAAAATGAAAGCCACTCTTGAAACTTAAACTTGAGTCATTATATCTCTATCTCACGCTGTCACTCCAACTATCTTAATTTTTCAGTATGAAAGAAAGAGAGGGTCTTTCCACAGACAGTGAAATGGAGTAAGCTTCAAACGTTTTGTTCGAAGTATAATTTTACTTAAAAATTCATGACCTAACTAACTACCCACCTATAGCTTCGCACTAGTGGCAGTGCAAAATAATACAATTATAATCTGCATGTAATCGTTAAACAGCGAGTTATCGAAAAAATAATGTATTATATCATACATACATAATTACGAAGTCCAAGATAAGATTTAAACATTAAATACCTATTCAAAGATACATTAACAAAGATAGAATTAAAAAAATCTTGTCGGAATTAGGTAGATTTATCGCACCGAAAAGAAAGTGAGAACCCTGCCATTGGTTCATATTTCCATAATTATAAAATTATATGCTAAAAGGGCAATTTTACTTATCACAAGCCTAAGTAAATATACCTAATGTGATTAATAACTATAACTATACCCATAGTTTAATATCAAATATTATGTCATTTGTTAGTAAAATTATCTATTGTCATAATTTATCAAGATTACATTATCACAATTATACTTAAAAGTAAAGTACTAAACAAAATAACAGAGGTTTCAGACTAGCGTATTTTTGCGTCGTATAAACAATCGGTGTAAGATTTATGGAAGGTGGTAAACAACGACGAGTGCCTAATGCTACGAATGCCATTCGTCTTATGAGAATGTACAGCGCCACTATAGCGGCGCGTTTTATAAACATATCTTCGTAGACACTCCCGGTAGTGCGATGACATTCAACCATCAGAACACGCGTACACTGGTTCATACAGAGTACTTATGAACCTGTAATGGCGAGTATGAGTTGTAGAAATTTAATGTTCTTAGCTTTCAAGCACAAAGGCATCACCCAATAAGTCAGATTTATTTAGGGATTTGTCAAAATCTGCACTTTCAGCCCCGCACTCTCCTACTTTGTAGTTGCGCGTGGGGGTAAACGCGCAGAGACGTTTCGAAATACGCTAATATAAAACGCAAGTCTGTAACTACTCTAATAACAATATTAAATTTAATTAAAAATACATCTGTACCTACCCCTAGTAGTACAATTTGTCTCTACGAAAAAAGTTTTAGAATCTTTTTAAATGTCTTTTTTTACAATCAAAACGTTCGATTAAAAGAATATAAAATTATAAAAATAATTAAAAAAAGAATTAAAAACAAAATTTATGTCAAATAATTTTTAGATTTTTAATTTATTTTATTTTAAATATGTGCTTTTTAATTTATGTATTATTTTGATTTTGACAGGTTCATGAATGATTGTTCTTATACGAAAACTTTTTTCATATTGCAACTCGTAGAAAGGGTAGTGGTGGTATGTCAGTCATTATCCCCAGATAATACTAAAAGCTGCTTTATACCAGGGCTCAGGTTCATACGGTTTGATGTACTCCGAGTTCTTCTTCGGTACTGTATCGTCTGTCGGCGCCTCTTCGAATAGGGAAACATACGATTTCTTTATACCGAATTTAATAAACGCCAAGTAGGGGAAATACCTCATGAGGAAAACACTCATTCTGAACGCGAAATTTAAGTACAGGCGGCCTAAGTACGTCGAGTACAAGCTAACGTATAAAGTGGCTTTGTAGAGTTTGTACTTGGCGTTGAGAGTAAGTTTCTTGTATGCTGGCGATTCCTCGATGCTGTGGTAGTCGTTGTAATACAGAAGTCTTGGCCCTGTGTTCGGTAATCCGTCTATTGCGGGTGTGCCCATCAGTTTTGAAGAATCCACGCCTGGAAAAACACATATTACTGTTGCATTTCGTAGGACACTATAGGCCGACCGTTTAACTCCCGTATCGCCTATCGCCAAGATTCTGACTGCTCAATGGATATTAGTGACGAATAGTCTTACATTACTTTTATCTGTGGTTAAATAGTTAATGTTTTATGACTGTACCTCAGATGGCGATACGCGAGTTAAACGGTCGGCCTATAGGCACAGTTAAAAAGAGTGACTGGTAATTAATACTTGGCAAAATACTTTACCACGTGGTAATTAATGTTAAATACACTGGATCGCAAAGAAAAAGGGTCGGTTAGAAAATCTTCAACCTATGTAAAGGATATTTGTTTTTTTTAATAACATGTATTTCATGATAACTAACAACTTTCGTGCGGTGCCTCTCACTCCGCCCAGGGCCCCGATTCTTACGCTTTAGACATTTATCTCTAACTAGTGGCCCGCCTCGGCTTCGCACGGGTAGATATCGGTATTAGACAAAATTTCTAATCATCATACATTTTATCACACTCTTGGTTTACATTCCATGCTTAGAACCCTCAAATCAAAACGTTTGTATGGGAAAAAGAAAAGGGCTGTTTTTAGGGTCTTCCCGGCAATTATTTGAATGTTTCCCACATTTTAAACCTTCCCAAGACGAACGTAACGTCCACGTTACGATCATTTCAAGACCAAGATAAAATAAATCCGTTTTAGCGAGACTATAGATAGACATTTGTCGAACAAAAATGGCGACTTCAAAAATATAGCGTAGTTTGACGCGATAGTGGATACAAAAGCGTGGGGAAATAAAAAGAGATTTGCAGACGGATTAAAAAAACTACCTGTGTCAAGCGAGCTTCCGTTCAAATGTTTCCTAATTTGCTGTTGCAGTTGTATTCTATCCATTTCACTATAGATATACCCGGGCACGTCCGACAGTACCCTGACGTAGAACAGGAACCCGTCGGTCTCGATAGTAGGGTTTACTGAGGTGAACCCGTCCAGAGTCATCCGCGCCATGTGCTCGAAATACTCCGGGGCGTTTTCTAAGCACGGCCTGAACACTCGCTTGTTCAGTACACGGCATACCTCTCGTGTCTCGTCAAATGTCCGGCAAATATTGTATCTGGCAATAAAAACAGTATAAGACATTTATAAATAGTTACAAACAACCTAGAACTATCGAAACGAAGTAGTCAAATAGACGACCATAAGCATATTTTATCCGGGTATCCAGACTGCAGTTTGCCCAGCGACTAGATACCCTCTATACATCACTTTATTCAAATATTGTATGAAATTGTAATCGTCATAAGTTAGCGGGTATCGGGGTAGATAACAAATTTTGATTGGTCCAATAAAGTTCTTGTTTTTTAACTAACTAGCTTCCGCCCGCGGCTTCGCCCGCAAAATTGATCTCACTAATCTTGTTTCTCCATACAAACTTTAGAACCCCGTTTCACTCCCATAAAGAGTGAGTTTTGGAAAATCCTTTCTTAGTGCACCCCTAGACCCCATAAGGAATCTATGTGCCAAATTTGGAGTCTTCAGACCCAGCGGTTTGGGCTCTGCGTTAATATCTCAGTCAGTCAGTTTTAGATTAGCGTGCGGTCTGATGATTTATTATTATGTAGTGCATGGTACGATATTAAATACGACATAACGCGAGCACCGCGCCGCCGGGACCCAGCTGCAGTGATCGGGCTGCAGGCCGGGCTACGGTTGGCGAGTAACCCACCACTGCCCTGCTACCCTGAAAGCCAGGATCGGCAGTGGCGCAGTGAAGAGACTCAGGATTTGAACCCGAATGCGAATTAAACGAAAATATAAGTACGCGTAGGTGCTCACTACAGTCACTACATCCCTTCTCCTATAAAATATTTTCTTCCTGCATTTTATGAGAATCACGTGATTAATGAACACCTCTAGTGATTGTTCTATCCCTTCCAAAAACAAGGAAGACCTTCATACATATCACCGCATCAGAGCGTGACTTACTGGACATTTCATGGAGACCACAAAACTAAAACAAAGTTATCAACTGGCCGCACGACTGCTTTACTAACAGCAGTCTTAAATCTGAGTGTATTTTGCTACGGATTAGTACAAGTAGATAGAAGCACTAGGTCCGAGGCAGGTATATAGTATATTAAGGTAGGAACTTACTTATCGTCCAATCCGAGCATTTGGCCAATGACTCTCCAGAAGTAAATGTAGTCGTCCCAATCGCCAGCTTGTATCTGTCTAATGCCGAACCAGTCGGGTTTCAGCACTGAATACCCGACGAACCCGAACAGCGTCAGCGCTACATCCCTTTGGGACACAGTCCCAGTCCCTTTTAGTTTCCCCGCTAGCCCAGCTCTCAGGTGACGACTCCGAACTGTGTGCAATGACTTCCATGATCTGAGAAACAAATTACTTAATGCAATATTAACCGTTATTTGTTCTGATTTACGACGTAATAATATACAGGGTGGAAGGGACAGCCCTCCACAAACTGAGAGGGTATATTTAGTTCCATAATTAAATTACTTTCCACTGGACTTTTTTCAGGATCTTTTTTTTTTTTTTTTTTTTTTTTTTTTTTTTTTTTTTTTTTTTTTTTTTTTTTTTTTTTTTTTTTTTTTGTTTATTTTGCTTTAAGTATTTATTATATCATGAATTATGATAAGTGTGTAAGAAGCCGGTACATGCATATTCCATTCCGATTAATTTCTATTCAATTATTTCAAAAAGACGCAATGGTCTCTTTAGGCGCATTTTTTTTTGTAACGATTTCGCCATAAATAAATATTAAGTCCCACACCAATAATCTAATAAATATTCGTAGGACTAAAGTTAAGTAGGTACTTAGGTAGAGTGAGATATAGTGTTGTTACTTACAGTGTTCCAGGCTTCAATTCATGTTCAAACCATGAGATGACGTGTAGCAAAGTGGAGAGGTATCTCTTATACGCTGTGTAGACGGAGTTGGAGCGTCGCGTGCCGATCAGCACGCGCAGGATGGAGGGCACCGCCAGCACCGACACCAGCCCCATCAGCATCGTCGTCGACAACGCGAAGCTGTTGTTGTAGTAGAACTCTCGACCTCTACAACATCAAAACAATCATTTTACAAATACAGTAAGCTACTTTCTACTATTAGTACTATAAACGTGAAAGTGTTAAGAATAGTCAATAGTGATTTGGCACCGAGATATATTATGGTCTGGATTAACACAGGCTACTTTTTATCCTAAAAAGTACCACGCGGGCGAAGCCGTGCGAAAGTTAGTTTATTTTAATTATTGGACGTCTGACTTTTTTTTTATTATTCTACCAATTTGAGATATCTTATAGTTTGGTAGATTATCAATATTAAATTAAGTATATTTTTTTTATTATTTTTTTCGTGTAACGCTCAAAAGTGACAGTATAGGACTACCGAAGAGGTATTTTCTGACATAGAAGCAGTTTAAACGTAATTCAGGCTTCTACCTAAGCGTAACTAACGATGATCTGGATCATTTAACTGGATAATTATGTTTTACGGCTAACTTGCACCCTATCATTGCACTGATCAGGAATTCACAAGTATCTACCCAAGTAAGTAAGGTAGGTATATCAAAACCCCTCGGTAACACAAAGAAGGATTGACGAGACAGAAAATGCAACTGTTTCAATATCGAACACAATTGGTTCAATTGAGCACAATCTTTATCGACCCCAAGGACTGTTTCCAGACTCCGTTAGTCATAATAGGCATTATGCCAGGGTACCTACGGAGGGGTGTCAGGTCGGACTACCTCCTCGTGTGCCGCGCGGTTGCAGTTTCCCTCTGATACTTGTATCCGGGGGAAAGGGCAACCGTTAGCGGCCGGTGCATCCTGGGTACTAGAGATGAACTCCCCGCAAGGGGTCTCCATCTCTAGTTGCCAAAGGTCCGACAAAAACGGCCCTTTTCAGGGCCAGGGAGGGTTTCTCCGCGCCGCCTCTGTTCATCAGAGGTGGCAGCGGATGGGGCTGGTGCGGCTCTCCGGGGCCGCAGGTAGGAGGAAATCCGGGGCGACGGGCTCGCCGCATGTGGCGACACATGCGGTGGGCACGGTCTGATGCAGACCACCGCTCGGCCCGGTCCCGTAATCCCGACTTGTCGGGGACGGGGGTCTTCGGACCGCGAGGAAGAAAACCTCTTTAAAAAATCACCAAAACCGCCGGGGGCCGGTACGCCCCCATCAACAAGTATGGAAAAGGAGTTGGATCCAATGTGTCCCCAGGTCCGTACCCGGTCTGCTAAGCGGGCCGGGGAGAAATCGGACCCGGTGCCTGGGCCAGAGTGCATTGCCTCTGGCACGGGCACCGGCCGCCCCTCGTACTCTGGGGGGGGCAAGATCCAAATCACTCCATCCGCGCCTGGCGCGGTTGTTGAGAGGGGAACAAAAGGGGGGGGAAAGAAAAAGAGTGTCTCGGCGCCGGGGAAGGGGACGGCCGACGTCGAGATGGAGGTTGAGGATGCTGGGGTGCGTGAGGTTGGCGTCGTCCAGGAGAGGCTCTCGCGCTCGTGCCTGGAGGCCGCCAGCATCATGCGAGAACTGGCGAGGCGTACTGCGGACTACGATACTAGGGGGGCGATTTATGATGCGGCAGACGAACTGGTCGCCAGCGAAAAACTCGCCTACCGCCTTCTGCATGGGTATACCTTCCTCGAGAGGAAGGTCCAACTCCTGCAGGGGCTGATCGTAGTCCGCGAAAGGGACGAGAAGGCCAAACTGAAGGTGGCCGAGGCTGAGATTGCGAGCCTCAGAGCTCGCCTCTCGGCCCTAGAGGACAGGCTGTCGCGGCCGCCGCCGGCATCGGGGGGTCCTGCCTCCTTTGCCGCGGTGGCTGCTGCACGGGCCACAGGGGGCACGTCATCTGCCCCCTCTACCCGAAGAGGGAAAAAGAAAAGGAGGAGGGTAAGAAAGAGAAGGAAAAAAGGTGAAGAGGTGGCTCCTGCCGCTCCCACTCCCACCGAGAGAGGCTCGGAGGAGTGGAAGACGGTGGGGAAAAAGAAAAAAGGGGAGAAAAAGGGGGGAAATAAGAGACAGAAGGTGGCAGTTCGGGCCCCCTCCACCGCTGCGGTGCAGGTTAAACTGCTACCGTCGGCGGTGGAGAAAGGGGTCACTTACTCCTACGCTCTAGCCAGGGCGAGGAGTAAGATCGACCTAGCTTCGATCAACATCGAGAGCGTCCGGATCAGGAGGACGATCACGGGCGCTCGGTTGATCGAGGTCGGAGGCCCGAACTGCGAGGAAAAAGCGAAGAAACTGGAAGATGGATTGAGGAGCTCCCTCGGCAAAACGACCTTTGAGGTCTCCAGGCCCGTAAAACGCGCACGTTTGCGCGTCGCGGGCCTGGATGAGTCCTTCTCGAGGTCTGAGCTGAGGGAGCTTCTCGCTAAAAAAGGAGGGTGCGGCCATGCTGATGTCACGATAACCTCGTGCATCGCATGGCCAAATAAGAGACTGACGGCTTACGTGAGCCTCCCCGCCACGTCAGCCGTCAAAGTAGTGAAAGAGGGAAGTATTCAGGTGGGGTGGGTCGTGGCTAGAGTCACGGCCCTGAAGGAGCAACCCCTCAGGTGCTACCGCTGCCTCGTTCTGGGGCACGTGGCTGGCGCCTGCGGGGCCGAGGCGGACCGCAGCGGAATCTGCTTCCGCTGCAGTAACCCTGGCCATAAGGCCAGAGAGTGTTCGGGTGAGCCGCGCTGCGCACTTTGCGCGGCTGCCGGCTTGCCCGATAAACACATGGTGGGGTGGGGGGCTTGCGGGGAGGCAGGCCCTCAGAAAACACCTAAGAAGGGGGCCGTACGCGTGGCGCGGTCGGATGACGAGTTACCTCGTCCCGCTCCGATCGTAGCCACGCGGACGGCACAACAAGGGGGCCTGGTACTTAGGTACCCGGCGAAGAACAACCGGGCCGGGGTGATGGAGTTCCAGTAATGGGGCTTCACCATCCCGGTCCATTCACCACCTGTGCCTGCGGGGCGGCGGGTAGGGCGGCCCGCCGTCCAACCACGCAGGCACATGACGGAGGCGCGCGCGTGTGTTCCGCGCGCGCCCCAGCTGACTTCTGTGGAGGGGAGTGCTTCGATCTTCCCCCTCCCACATTCGAGAAGGGGCTCGCACGCGAGCCAGCATTCAGGGGGCCGCGGTTGTGTCACTTGTGGTTCCCGCGACCCCCTGGTCAAGATGCGCGATGGAACACCCGGGGGGTTTTAGTTAGGGTAGGCGCTTCACGCAGTCCCACATACCCCCTGCCCTGCGCCCTACAGGGCAGGGGGATCCATAAAGGATTTCCCCCCGGCAAAAAAAAAAAAAAAAAAAAAAAAAAAAAAAAAAAAAAAAAAAAAAAAAAAAAAAAAAAAAGGGTACCTACGGAAATCAAAATTCTTTTAGACCATCGTCTTATAAGTTAGATATTAAAAAATTTATGATACGTGGGTAAATTGGAATTAATAAAAATACTCAGATAAATCACATTCAAGTTAATCTAAACTACTATGTGAACGTGACGTTACGCGACACTAAGTAAATATAAAAAAAAACAAGTCCAATATTTTCGAAAAAATCGACACGTTTGACTAAAGTTAGTCATCTTGCCTGTGAAGCTGTGTGCATTTGCTACATACTTATTATATTTTTTTTCATCGAAATCTTTTGGCAGTTCCAACACAAGCTCGTCAGGATGAACGCTATCAGAAGGTTTTTCTAACGCCTCCTGCGTCATCAAATTTTCCACAAACTTTTCCGCTGAAACAAAAACATTCATAATAATGACTTATTTTTTGGTGTAGGTAGATAGCCTGCCCTTATGGAACACTTAGTCTCAAAAAGTTTAAAAGCAGGTCCCTGTTACAGCTAGTATAGTGATTATTGATACATACATACTTAAAAAGGCTCCGGCCATTACCTGAGATTTGATAAAACAGGTACTCGGTCAAAGAACCAGTTCCTACCAAGAATGATCCGAGAAGCTATTGAATTAAAAAAAATGGTTGGAATATACCATCTGCTTGGGACCCAGTGTTTAATTTATTTGTAAAAAAAAACTCAAGCAAAATCAACTCAAGAATTCAAGACACTGTGAGCTGTTTGCTTAAATCGGAACGCAATATATATGAATGTTTGTAGGTAGTCAGTAATAATTGTGATTAATAATTTTGGACGTCAAATATCTCAGTCCCCCGTGACCATGAAATCTGGAAAGACTGAAACGATCTAAAATAAACCGCAATGAAATCCGTTATAAAATAGTTTTATTTTCTCTTTAAAACTACTAGGAATAAAACAGTGACAATCCTTCAGTGTCCCATTGCCGGCATTTGATGTAGGCCTTATCCATAAACACTAACCATGTTCGAATTGGTAAATATCTCAAAATGTATAGTCCGAAGATATACTAGTTTGTTCACAATGTTTACCTTCAAATAGAGCAGCGGCGGCGATAAAACAATTCGTTAGCTTGATCGTTAAAAGCAGAGATCGATACCTACCTACCACTGCGCCATCACGGATAGGTACCTATATCTGATTACCTTCTTAGTTAAATTAATTAGGAACCAAAAGTACTTAGTTTTAGGATAGCAGGCCACAGCAAATAAATATTTTTATGGACTAAGTATGTAGGTAGTCCATAATTTTCCCATGCTATCAATTTGCTTATCGATAGATAATTAAGTAAATACATAATCAAAACAGGTATCAGTACTATAATGTTGTTGTGAAACGCCACCTGGGCCATTTAAAAAAAATACCCTTACGTCGCGGTAACTTCAACAATACCTAAGTGGGAACAATCATAATTGGTGGACGACAGAGTCGGACTAAGACGCAAAAACTTATGGGCTAATCAGAAATCTAAGCAAATCTTTTCTATAGTACATATTTACCAACTTATTACGTTATGGTGTAAAACTATCCAGAATGACACGTAAAGAATCTACATTACTAAATGTTAGATGTAAGTAAGTTGGTTAAGACGCTGGGGCCCTTTTGCCAAGGAGCACGGTTCCAGTATTTTCCAGTTTAAAGAGTTGTAATAACGCTTAAGTGTTGTCACAAGTGATCTATCTTAATTCTTAGCGAATGCTAGCTTGGATTTCCATCCAAAACTGTAGGTAATGCCGCTAGCCTTAGGGTACTTTCCCCGGAGATAATTAAGCGGAAAAAATTTCTGACGCATTCATTCAGGTTTCATTATTTAGGTTTATGTTGATGTTGTTATTTAGTATCTTTTAGTTGTAAATAAATCTCACAGGCATTTTTTTTGCATGCCTCGCTACGGTTTCACTCTTGCTCTGCTCTAAATGCGCCCCTAAAGTACACTTATCGTTGTGAATTTGTAAACATCTCAAGAAACAATACTAACTTCAATTTATCCTTTTTAAACCGTGTTGTACGAACTACGTGTCTTTAGGAAAAATGATTTTATTCAAGCTTTTATTTAAGTTTCAAATTGTTTTCGTTTGTTTTGTCTACGGTGATTGGGTGAGTGTTCGAATTATTTTTCTAAATACTTATAGATCCATAAACAGGAACAGGGCTGTCCCTAACATGGAATTGATGCTAATATTGTTATTCAAGCAGCTTAGAGGCGGAAATAATTATAGTTATTCACTCAAAGCTGCAATGCGTTGATGCTAAGTAAATGTCATAGATTTTTTAGGTAATAATACCGAAATTAATTTTACCAGGTTGCTGAATGGATGGGGCCCGTTCAAGATCAATTAACATTGTAAGTGTCACCCCTATCCTAACCTTTCTAATATGGGGTTAGACCTTACCACCGCACTCGCGCCACATCATTTCGCGTATCGTTCATTAAACAAACGCATTGATGGATGTTTTATTTTTACTCTTTCATTCAAGTCGAGTGTACTCTGTAAACTAATATTTTAAATGGCAATAAAGCATAATATACAAAAAAATATCTAGAATAAACTCCGGTGGAAAATAGAGCTAAGTGCACCCTCTCAGTTTGTGGAGAGCTGTCTCTTCCACCTTGTATAAGTAACAGACCTTAAAAACTTCTAACAGACCTTAACGTTTCTAGCAATGATGACGTTTTCAGAAGAAACAATGAGTTCAAAATGCCAGCAGCTATACCAAAAATCAACGATGGCACACTAGGTTCCCCGCCACAGTTTTTATCCGAAACGAACGGTTTTACGTCTCATACAGATCTAACTACAGGCAGTCTCCAAACAAAGTTGGAAGCGACTTTGACGAATGCGAAAGCTTTAGCAGATACTTTAAAAACACAAATATTAAAGCTGAATGCCCGAGAGACGATGCTGAAAGAAGCTATTGTAAATGGCAGGTAAAGTGAGACAGTTTTGTGATATATTATCAATCAAAAATCAAAATCAAAATAATTTAATCGCATGGAACACAGGTCAAATAAAGGTGACAAATGTATATAGTACAGCCATATTCCGCCATTCTATAACTTCCATTAAATATGCCAGCTAATGATGTAAGTATACTAGCTGCCCCAGCGAACTTCGTACCGCGTATTACTAATTTCGCTATTAAAAAATAGGGGTTGCTGATAGGAGGGTGAAAATTTAGGGTTGTATGTATTTTTAATGCCACATTAAACAAAAATATAAACAAAAAAAAATTAGTCCAAAAATTAAAAAAAAATTAAGCGTGAATAACCCTTATCACTTAGGGGTATGAAAAATAGATAGTAGCCGATTTTCAGACCTACTAAATACGCATATTTTATAAAATTTCGTAAAAATCGGTAAAGCCGTTTCGGAGGAGTACGGTAACAAACATTGTGACATGGAAATTTTATACAATAGATATGTTTTTTACTGGATTTTTAATATTCTACAATAGGCTTGTGCTAGGTTTTAAATTGTAAATACCAATTAAAATTATGGTACTTTTTGTCCCAGCAAAAGTATCTACTTACATAAACTTTTTGCAAGTCTAGAAGCGACCGTGGTTTTTGTCTTACAGCACTGCAAAAAATAGTTCTTTGGAATAAATTATTATACTTAAATGAAAATGCGCACTCTTAACTGCGCAATTAATGTTAACATAACAACAAAATTCACGCAACATAATATGTTAAAGAGTCGCAGATTTTTACGTAGTCCACTCCTAGCTCCACAACTGAAGAATGATTTGTATTATAGATACACCTCTTTAAAAGTGTATACTTATTAAACGCATTAAAAATGTCTAGAGGTCAAATATTTCTTTTTATTACTACAGTTCCACAACAATAAAATTTATTATTTATTTATTTTTATTATTTAAATTTATAGCACTACTTACCTAGTCTTTATGTATCTTTCTACGTGATCTCTACAAATTAATTGTGTAACCTACAACAGAGTCTTCGTTACAACTACAAATCTATTAAATAAAATTTCCATGTCACAATGTTAGCTACCGTACCTACTCCTCCGAAACGGCTTGACCGATTCTTATTAAATTTTTTATGCATATTCAGTAGGTCCGAGAATCGGCTACTATCTATTTTTCATACCCCTAAGTGATAAGGGTTGTTCACACTTAAATTTTATTTTTTAATTTTTGGACGAAATTTTCCTTTTTAATTTTTGTATAATGTGGCATTAAAAATACATACGTATTACATTAGTAATACGCGGTACGAAGTTCGCTGGGGCAGCTAGTAATATAAGTATAACTTTAATTTGTGTTGATACGCTTAGCACGAGGTCATCAATACGAAAATGTTTCCGGATTAATCTTTAACTTATCATAATGTGTTTTCAAATTCATTTCTTTCGTTCAAAGCATTTATTAAAGAGAAAATGTAATGCTAGAAATATGAAATTAAGAATTAGGGTGAAATAATTTGTAGATTTATGTGGATTTAAACTTAATCTCTTGACAGGCTCATAATAGTAGGTATTAGAAAACGTTTTTGTAATGACGGCTACACATCTTGCTATACATTTCCAGTAGGTATGATGATCTCACATTGTATAGGATTTCCGTACAACGAAAGATCAGCTTATACTGGAAATGTGTAGCTTAATGTGTAACCGTGAGTACTAAGGGTAGTAGGCCTAGTTGGTTTGTCATCAAGTATTTTTCTACCCATGTTTAACATTTTATATCATGACAGGCTCGGCGTGTCCACCCTGACTGTCTCAACACTTAGCCAGGGCCCTCGGTCGTACATAATTCGCGACGGGCAATGGATCTTGTGCAACGGGATCATCGAAACTCCAGCGTCCATACGAAGCCCCGCAACGAACCTGTTTGGCAAGATATTTTCAGAACCACGATGTATTGGAAGCGAGGTATGAGTATGATTGCTTAAGTAACGGCAAAAGCATAAAATAAGCACATAGGCAGTAGTAGGTAAGTACTAATTTTGTGATGTTTGGAATATTAGATAGAACTGATTGTATTGTACAAAATCAAACCATAATTAGCAAATATCGCTATGTATCTCTTTTGCGATACCAGGACGTGGCCGACAATAGCAGTGAACTATGTTACAAACTTGGCAGTCGCCATATCTTGACTGGAAATAGTTATTTTTTAATTTTAAATAAACCTTTTCTAAAACTTCCGCCTCACCAAATTTCATATTTCTAAATTGGCAGGAATATTTTCAATGATTAAACAATATAGGTACCTAACAACGAAAACTCATTTGGAAGAGGGATCTGTACCTTGGTGAGCGTGTTCGGTTAATAACCGCGAGGTCCCGGGTTCGCTTCCCTGGACTTTTATAATATACTTAGAGAATCTTAGTTGCAGCTCGAGTTTGGAATTGTGCCCGAAGAACGGCAATCTGCTTGCTAGGAGTAAGCAGATTGGGACGCACGTATGGGACCTAAACATAGCTGGCGGAGAGTGGGTTACCTCTGCCGACGCCTGCGGCTACTACAGGCGTGACACTATGTCATTCGAAAGGGTAGTCATCAATTGATAAATTTTGGATTAGTCTTTCAGTCGCAGTAGCGTTTGACGATAAATGGTTATTTCGCAATAACGTATATTTGATCAAACGTTCAGTCGACTTTTCATTAATTGAACATGTACGACTCTCGAAATAAAGGTTAGGTAGGTAAGCTAGCCTACCAGCAATTATGTAGGTACCTACTACCTACAGAGATTAAAACAAATGCATTTAATTTAGGTAGATATATAAGAAGTGTATTATGTAATTATAGGTACCTATGTACTAGGTAGAAATTATTTTGGCTATCATAAACTTGGCGCCCAATTATTACGATGTTTGGGAAGTATCTATGATATGCGAGTATATATTTACCTACATTCAGTAAGTACATACATTTATTTATAGATCGTGAGAAAGTTTTGTCATTATTCGTATAACTTTAAATAAAAAAATCTTACAGTACCTAATTATAGGTACTTATAACAACTCACATACTAATCAACGCGGCAACGCTTGGAATCAATACAACACACTAATGAAAAATATAATAGTTACAAGTATTTCATTTAAAAGGTATAAAAGCCTATTGAGTTTTTTTGCAGTATTTCTAGTATTTCTCTGTAAGTAGGCAGTTGCCGCGTTACCTACTCACTGCACGGTAGGAAAAAAATTTGAAGTATTCAAATAGGTCTTTTTTCTACAAAAATAAATTATTTTGAATTGATTTGAATCTGTTTGATAGTAAGTGAAGCTCACTATTTGGAGATAAAACAAGTTTAGAGTCTACTAAGACAGTTATTCAGACATTTCCGAAGGCCGTATTACAAAAAATCTGCAAAAAAACAATAATGCTGTTTTATAGAGATTTATACGAACGTACATATTTTAAAACTCGTTTTTTAAAACGTGTGTACCGTAGAAGTATTACGTTCGCAACTAAACGTACCTAGTGATTGATTATAAATTGGTACCTACTAGCTAGTCTTTGTTCGCAACTTACCACCAAACCCCGGTTCAAATGAACCCGTGCGGCCGTGGGGTATTTATAAAGTGAACACGTATTAGTATTACCACAGTATTATGTTAACTGTGCTATTACGAAAATTTTTATCGTATCGTACCATGTAGTACGTTAACGTATGATTGGTCAAACAATTTGTGTCGTATCGTACCATGTAGTACGTAGACGTATGATTGGTCAAACAATTTGTATCGTATTGTACCATGTAGTTCGTAAACGTATGATTGGTCAAACAATTTGCGTCACATAGTACCATGTAGTACGTAAACGTATGATTGGTCAAACAATTTGTGTCGTATCGTACCATGTAGAACGTAAACGTATGATTGGTCAAACAATTTGTGTCGTATCGTACCATGTAGAACGTAAACGTATGATTGGTCAAACAATTTGTGTCGTATCGTACCATGTAGAACGTAAACGTATGATTGGTCAAACAATTTGTGTCGTATCGTACCATGTAGAACGTAAACGTATGATTGGTCAAACAATTTGTGTCGTATCCTACCATGTAGAACGTAAACGTATGATTGGTCAAACAATTTGTGTCATATCGTACCATGTAGAACGTAAACGTATGATTGGTCAAACAATTTGTGTCGTACCGTACCATGTAGAACGTAAACGTATGATTGGTCAAACAATTTGTGTCGTATCGTACCATGTAGAACGTAAACGTATGATTGGTCAAACAATTTGTGTCGTATCGTACCATGTAGAACGTAAACGTATGATTGGTCAAACAATTTGTGTCGTATCGTACCATGTAGAACGTAAACGTATGATTGGTTAAACGAATTAAATGGGCACATGCGGTGATATCACATAAGTCTTATTTTTTTAGGAGACCTTGCATTTTTGATAGAATGAAATCGCTAAAAGTCACTAAGAGATCCTAATGGTCACAAAACCATGTTATGGGAAAATTCTTTATTGTTATTAGTTAACATAATTGTCTTACTTGAGCCTTGTTTCGAAATAGTAAACATTGAACACCTTCCAAAACCCTCGATCAGAAATTGTTGGAGTTTATTATTTTCATGTACCAAAACGTTGCGGTACGTAGTTTCTTAATTGAAATAAAAAAACATAGGTTACCTATATTTAGTTAGGTAGGTTAGGTACTTAGTTATATAATTTTGGTTTTCTATTGCTATGTCAGGAATATTCTAGAAACTTAAGCGTGTGATTTTTCGTATAATCTGTAATGAATGATGTGGCATAAAAAGATTAAAGTCCAAGAGCTTATCGTTTACAGGGTTCCGTACGAAATAAAAGAGTGCCCCATACTAAACATCCATTTTTGGTCTATCTGTAATAGTCTTGCGCTTGACTACAACTTGCCTGATGTTAAGCAAATATGTAGTCTGCTATAGGACGCGCCTACCTAATATACCGATTCACTCGCGATTACGAATGATTTTCGGTGGGAAGATGGCAGTGCAATGAGACTCCATATAGTTAAAAACCATAAAGGAGCAATAATACCGACCCACCCTCTTATAAGGTGTCTCCAGATATGGCATCGGGACACGGCAAGGCCGCTTAGCGCATGGCGGTGCGACTTTGTCTGGTGGGTGGTCAAAACCACGACCAAAGCCTATCACCAGTTAATTATCAGTAAACATAGTTACTCGTTCAGTGATTGTCACCCATTTATTCAGATAAAAGGTGCACTCCCACGGATGAAGGCAACTCAGCCCCCAAAAAAGTATTTCCTCTGAGTGTTAACTAAATTTCGTATTCTCGTCAGAACATCAATGTTAGAAATAAGTCTACCACTCAACGCCCGACATGCAGCGAGTACCTAGTCTATAACAATCAACATCATAATAATTGACGGGCCGGTGGCGTGGTCGGTAAGATACTTGCTTTTCACGCCGCAGGTCGTGGGTTCGATTCCCACCTAGACAAACATTAATGATGAACATTTGTGTTTGTGTCGAGTCCGGGTGTAAATATCTATTTTAAGTATATATTTACAAAGAAAAAGTATTATATGTATAGTATATACCAGTTATCTGGTTTCCATAACACAAGCTCTGCTTAGCTTGGGACCAGATGACCGTGTGTGTTAATGTCCCAGAATATTTATTTATTTATTTATCCAAATAAAAAAGTAATAATCTCACTCCTAGCCGTTTTTCTGACTACGGCGGCCAGTCTAAGTTGAGTATCCACGTAGTCAGATAAGAAGAATATACGCCTTCCAGCTAGGTGGAGTGACGATCTCCGAAAGATAGCCGGCAGTAGCTGGATGCGACAAAGCGAGGACAGGGTGCGATGGTACTTATTGGGAGAGGCTTATGTCCAGCTGTGGACTGCTGTAAACTGATGATGATGATGATGAAGATTATTGGTGTTTAAAAGTCTCAACACTCCTTTCGGTACCGTGTAGGCGGAAAAATAAAATTAATAATTTAATCGTCCGGAACCCTTTATATGCAATTCGCACGTGACTGTTTTTTTGTTAAATTACAGGTTTACACCGCACAAGATCCGTGCGTGTTCAACTCAGTGATAAAGTACACAGTGGTGCCCACAACGCGAGCCGCGGAATATATTGAGGATGATTACCTCTGCCTGAAGCAGACATTTAACAACACGCTGGAACGATACATGAGCGTACCCAAACAACTTCTTGACCAAACGTGCAAAAATGGTAAGAATAGTTAGGGTCACTTGACAGGTTCCGCAAGTATTTGTTTACTAATTACACACACAAGTAATTTACAAGTAATTTACGTTACTTTGATGGATTGTGTAAGATTCGTTTTTTTATTTGACTTATAATCATAACGTAACTCAGGGACACTGACCGGTTCCGAATATGTATAATTAGACGTTGGGGACGGAAAGTACCTTTTGATTTATAACTTGTAACCAAAATTCACACAAAGATTTTAAGAGGTAATTAAAAGGGTTACTCGGGGTTCCCCCGTTTTCGTTTCTCTCCGAAACTAATCATAAAAATATCATTTGATTTTGTATTTTCAACCAAAATTTAGAAATAAGTGGGTACACACACTCGTTGTACCTACGGAAATCCTGTACAATGTGATATGAGCCTACACTGGAAATGTATAGCTTGTTGTGAACCCGTATGTACAGTCAACTGAGAAAGGGTACCCTACGAAATATTATTTGAGAAACCGATTTTATGCTCATTCGTTTAAAAAATCTAAAATGCAATAACTACTCACGCTATTTGTTGAGGATTCATTTGACATATGTATCTAAATACTTTTTATTATTAATTTGCTGTACTTTCTGCAGGTGTAATAAGAAGCCTTGCCGATAACAATTTAGAATGCGGAGTGAGGATATTATCAGAGTACAGCTTCTACCCACACAGGAGTTCAAGTGCAGCGGTGTTACCACTCGAATACTGCATTGAAACAGACGGCTCCTGCAATCTTGTAGTAGCGTGGCATGTCTCCAACGCCACACTAGAAAACTTCGAGTTTTTGAAAAACGATAAAAAATTCAAAAAGTATTTTATTAACAACAACGCCGCAATATACGACCAACATGCAATTTGATTAACTTGTTTAATTTTATAACAAAAAATATTTCATACCTAGGTACCTATCTAAAAATGGCATCGTAAAAAATTTATACTAATCTAAACTCAGACATTATACCTATCATACTGTAATTCATATTTTTTCATTTATTGTTCATAAACATGGGATTCAACAAGATGGTGACATATAAAATGGACGAGTAGCGCCATGTTTTACCATAACGCGTATGAACATTGTAATTAAAATATAGATTTTATAACAACCAATACCGTCATGCATTTTTTTTGCAGCATTAAAATTAAATAAATTAAAATAACAATGGAAATAAATAATTCAACGTCAAAATATAATATAGTCAAAATTTTGTCAAAATATAGACTACCTAATAGTATGACAACAACAATAATACATATAAAGCCAGCGAAACTATACTAAGAATAAGAAATATTATTAACCTCTAAAGTAATTATGTTTGGTTCAACGCGCTAATCTTAGGAACAACGGTTCGAAATTAAAAATTCTTTCAGTGTTGAAAGGCTCCTTTAACAATGAAGGCTACGACCAACGCAAACACATCTGACACCAATGCCACAATTCGGCACGCTCTGAAGAAAATTGTTTGTTGTAAGTACCAAAAACTTACAAAAAGACAAATCTTTGGTCTCGCGTCACTAAGACCTGGATTTTAGCTTCCGGAATCCCCAGTTTCGTAAAGCAAATGTAGTCGATGCGGGAAGAATTCAAATATTTATAGTATTTTCTTAAATTTTCACGAATATAACACTAATATTTATTTATTTGAAACGTCGGGACATAAAATGTAAAAAAAAAACTGCGATAAAATCCGTTATAAAATTATTTCAATTCAAATTATTGTTCGGGAGTCTGATTGAATTCGGGCTTGTCCGAGGCTGGGTCTCAATTCTCACGCTTTAGAAATGGACATTTATTTATGGACTTTAGACATTTATCTCTAATAGACTTTATAGAATAGATTGTCTAACAAAAATTGTTTGCGCGCTTTAGACATTTAGACAAATGTCTAAAAAATGGCGGATATCATTGAAAAACAAAAGAATTCGCCATTTTTGTGTCACAAATGTCTATTATAGATAAATGTCTAAAGCGCGAGAATTGAGGCCCTGGACCTTAGGTTGTCTTTACGAAGTAATATTATAGTCAAGTCTATGTCACAACAATGTATGGCCATTTTTTTCGCTTTTATTAATCACGGTGACTCGCAATTTGTTCGCATAACAAGTATGATTAAGTGCCTCATTATATTATTAATTTAATATACCCATATATGCATGTCATCCAGATTGATATTTTGTTTTTGGATTCACGACCTTATTCACAAGACTTATCTAAAGATTCGCTAAAAATTCGATTTGTCAGAACGAATTTTACTAGCTGACAGTAATAATTACGGTAGTACAATTTTATTATACTCTAAGATAGCAATAGAAAGATAGCCTATAGATGCGTTATCTACTTAAACTTTTTATGTATAAAGGGGTTTAGATTTGTATCCCCACCCAGTAAATGAAGTAACAACGTTTAGTACCCTACTGCTCGGCACGGACCTCGTATCTATCTTGAAACGATAGATTTTGGGTTGAAAGAAGTAAAATCAAAATCATCACACGCTGGCCAAGTGTGAGTTGGTGAATGTCACGACGACATGTCCCCCAATGTCTAGTTCCGTATTATATTATCTGTGGTTCTATTCTACCTATGACAAAAGTTTTCCCACCACGAGCGACGTGTTCGTTTACCGGTTTTTAACCGACTTCAAAAAAAGGAGGTTCTTAATTCGTCGGAATATTTTTTTATGTATGTTCACCGATTACCCAAAGACGCTTGGATCGATTTGCAAATTTTTTTTTGTTTGATAGGGTATACTTCCCATGTGGTCCCACAGTCATCAGGTAACGATCTGATGATGGCATCCTTGAGAAATTTGTGGAATTCTTAAAATTTTATTGGCAATTTTAACGTTTTTCTTATACTTCGTAAAGCTATTTAGGTATTTGCGCCTGGTAGTCATCATCTGGTTCCAGAGCTGATGATGCAAGATGCAATTCCTTAACGGTAAAGAGATAGGGGGTAGATGACTTCCGTTGTTGCAACAATACGTTTACTTTAATGATGATGATGGGAAACCTTGTCAACACTAGCAAACCGCGTTCTTGGCCTAATGAATAGGTACCTGTCTAGTCAGAAATGAGATTTCTCAACCGTTACATTTGTGCTAATGCTCGTTCATCGTGGGGTTTAGTTAACAGTTTAGAGCAGCGGTCGGCAACGCGCGGCCCGCGGGCCGCATGCGGCCCGCGGTCGTTCTGCTTGCGGCCCGTGAATATTTGTAAATAAGTTATAATTCTATCAAAATAAACGCATTAAAAGAATTAAAAAAATATGTAAACATAATGTAAGTATTACATGTACGAATTAAATTTTGTGACATTTACCAATTTTTAATAGCATTTTTATTTTTCCTATGGAATACTTATGATATGACCAATTATGCGTAGGTGTATTGGGCTTCTACGCTACGGTTAATACCATGACTGCGGCCCGCCTTTAGTTTATTTTGGCACCTTGTGGCCCTTGCCTGCCAAAAGGTTGCCGATCGCTGGTTTAGAGGGTTCTAAATCAGTGAGAGCTATTCCTTCCAAAGTTTTGACTATGCTGAGAGCTACATATACTTGTATCAGCTCTATTTAATGAAGGTAAGGAGTCGATCTGATAATGGATCTGAAACAGTCGAGGCAATACCTGATGGACCTGGTGGATTCCTGGAGACTGTCGTCGTCTTCGAGGAAGACCACGGAAACGATGGTGCGATGATATAAGCTCGTTTGTCGCGACTTGGACGGAAGAAGCTAGCAATAGGGACAGTTGGAAGGCTAAGGGGGAGGCTTTTGATAAGAACTATATACCCAGATGTATTGAGACTGTCATTAGGGGTCTGATGATGAAGATGAAGGACAGTCAAGGCAACTCCTCAACGGTTTACAGTACCTTGTGTTTGGACTTAATTCATTGGCACCGAAATCAAATGATATAAAATACTTACTAAATCATTTCTCATTAATTAAATCAAAATACGAATTACTTTATTTTTTAGTTTACTTTTTGAAGTCGGATTTGATTTTTTTATTATTATTTTTTTTATGCAACGGTGACGAAACAATGCATACAAATGTGTAAGCATAAACCAATATCGAACCCCCGACCTATATACTTTGCACCAAGCCGCACCGGAAATAACCTACTGCTGAGAAATTTTATGTAGTACACGAGTACTTTAATGAGTTTATCTACATAATCGATTTTGTAGTCTAACTTAAGATAATAAGTTACGACATAATGTCAGTTGTGGTCACGGTTATCATAAGCCGAATTCGTATTAAATCTGACTTTTTTTATTATCATTACTTTGTTATCAATTAGGTACAATCGTAATATTTCTGGGTACAAAGATCCTCGGAAATTATAGAAAAGGTAGGAAAATGGTAGTCTGTAAGGATAGATGCATCCTCTAGATAAACTAGTACACAGATTGTAAGTAATTAAAACCCCTGTAAAATACTACGTTCCATAAGCATAGGTATACCATTGAGGAGCAGTGGTGGACTGGTAAAGTTGTGGCTGAAATATATGACTGGACTGAGAAAACCTGGAAACAATCTTAGAATTCTTCTTCTGTTTTATGGGTTAGGGTTTTAAGGTTTATCCTTGTTGGTGCAACTGATGAAGCTCTTTCCACCTAGCTCGACCTAGAGCAGCCTCTTTCCCCTCCAAAGACGACATAACACCAACCTCTTCAGCCGCGCCGCTGTCGATACTGGCTTATAGAAATAGCAGTGGTAAATTAAATGCCAAAAAAGACTACGAGTATCAACTAAAGAGTTGATAAATTTTCTTTTATGAAGATCTATACCCAGCAGTGGGGCCACATGTGAGACTCTACTGGGCTGTTCCTTTCAGTAGGTATATCTACAAACCATAGATAAACAGAAAGACGCTCAGCAGCAGCGGCGGCGGCGGCGCGGCACAGACAGTTTATCGGAATTATTTACTTCCCTCTTCTGTGACAAAGCGGACGCCTAGAGGTCCCCTCTCCTTATTTAGCCATCATAAATAATGACATTAATAACATTACAAATTATTTACGAATCCTGAAATTCAATGTAAGCTAAATCTGATTTATAGGAATTGGTAGATACCTACTCGTACTTTATCTTTTTTTTTAATAGTCTTGCGCTTGACTACAACTTGCCTGATATTAAACAATAATGTAGTCTACGGTGGGACGCGCCTACTATGTATGTATCTATATAATTATCAGAGATCGGAGTAGGTACTTGCCATATGTAAGAATAATAATATGGATATCCCGGGATTTGCTTTTTAAGTAGAAAAATAATAAAAAGCTATTTACGCCTTAGAATGTAAGAATATACCTACTTATTCTCTGAAAGGTAAATATAATGACCGGTTTAAGGATAAGTAGTAATATTAATTATAATGATTAAAATCCAACCGAAATACCGTAGAATATCCATTTTAACATAAATGTTTGCGGTCAATGAACCTAAATAGCTCTACCTACTCCGATCAGTGATAATTATTATAAAAATCAAATGCTGTTCTTTAGTCTCGCTAAAACTCGAGAACGGCTGAACGGATTTATCTTAAAATATTTATCTTATTTGTCTTGAAATGTTCGTGGAGTTCTTGGGAAGGTTTAAAAGGTGAGAAAAATTCGAATAATCCGGGGAAAACCCTAAAAACAGCAGTTGAAAAATAATTTTCTATGGGCCTGAAATAAATAAATAAGAATGGCATTGAAATAGGAGACATAGGGACACCTACCGGTGGATTAGGTCCTATATTTTGTTTCACATTAGAATAACAATACTAGTATAATTCTTATTAATGAGCTAATAGTAAGTAGGTACCTACTAAGTAGTAGTATATGGGATTTGTTTAAAAGGAGACGTTCAAAAAATGTATAGAGCCTGGGATTAAAATATTTGTAAATTTGAACAGCAATCTGAGTTACATAGGTTAATAAAGCATAATTAATTAAATTTTTTGGTGTATTTAAAATAATTTTATACCCTCCCGTTTTTTTAAAAATCGAAATTGAAAATAAGAATCCTTAATGCAATATTATGATTATTGCAATTGGCAACCCCATGGCCAAATGACAATTGAGCAACCAAAAAAATTAAAATTATTTAGAACGCTGTCAATCAAACTGATGAATGACAATGACATCATGACGTTTCCCGTAATTATATTTTTTTCGACGCGTTTTGTTATAACACTAATAAGATAACAAATATTTTTCGTCATAATTACATTAAACTGCAGCTAGAATAATATTACAAGAAAAAAGTACTCTAATAGAATGCGATTATTGACGTGATTGCAATATTTATACTGCTTAGGAAACGGATATTTAAAGGTAATGTGCGTTTTGTTTTTCTATTACATTTTTTAGATTTTTACAAAAACGGATGCTCCTAAAATTCGTGTTTAGTTAAATTCTAACAGCTTATTAAATAAGCTTTCCAATGAGGTATATCACATTGCTGTTCAAAATTCTATCCCACTTTTGACCTCTCCTTTGCTGTCGGCTTATCGAAGTTCAAAGTTATTTTATAAGCTCATTAACATCATAACTCATTAATTATGTACAAAGTAAGTACAAATATTTTTCTTTTCATAGATATTGCCTATTATCTATCACAACATTACGCGTGTAGTGATAGATAATTAACTTATCTGTACCTAGGTGTTTATTATTAATCAATCAGTGTTATACTATTATTACTATTTATTACCATATTATGCATAGGATTTTTTCGCTACGCTATTACTCCGAAGTAAGCAGGTACCTAAGTAGATAACTCAAAAAGACAAATTTTAAACTGACTATTACACCACTAATCCTTACTAAAATAATAGTACATGCGAAAATAACTCTGTCTTCTGTCGCGTTTTCACGCCAGACCTATTGAATCGATTTTGTTGAAATTTAGTATGGAAATAGTTTCAGTCCCGGACCCCACGTAAGGATAGTTATTATCCGACTGTGCAGAAAGAGGTTAATGGTTCAGTGCGATAAACGACATACGTGCGGGTGGAGCCGCGGGCAGATAGCTAGTATAATACTTAATATATATGTGTATAATATCAGGTTCACGCACTATGCTCTGGTATGACTTTTCCTTGTATTATGTTAATATATTATCTGCTCCTACTACCTACCTACTTTATAAAATAAATAAAATAAAATTTGTAGTGATCACGCGTCGAATATTTAACAATGCTCTAAGCGCATCACTATTAAAAGGGACTAAAAATGTTAAGGAAATAAGAAAAATACAAATAAGACATGAAAGCAGAGTATAATAAAAATGAGACAAGCGCAGTAACTTCGCTTAACTACACTCTTCGGCAGAACTCCACTACGCTACACAACTACCTAAATCTTATATCTTTAAATGAGCAATTCTTGTATAAATATATATAATTGGAGTCTCTGAATCGGCTCCAACGATTTTCATAAAATTTAGTACATAGGGGGTTTCGGGGGCGATAAATCGATCTAGCTAGGAATCATTTTTAGAAAATGTCATTGAAAAAAAAAATACCGAGTCATCCAGATATTTATTATTATACCTCCAATCGCCATTCGCCAATGACAGTAGATAGTCGACAAATTATGGTACTCTTAGACAAATATACCTTACAAATACCTAATATCCGGTATGAGACTTGATCTCGATTACGTTTTACGCCTATGCCACAACCACATTAATGTGTATATTTGTAGTTTCTAGTTTAATAATAGAAGTAAACAATATCATTAAGCGTATATCTAAACCTACATTTAACTCACCGTCAAAATCCATCCTGGTTTCTAAAATTAATTATTCATTAAATTAAATTAATAGGCACCCGAACTTTATATCGTAAAATATATTACGGTACTTTTAACGGGACATTTACTCCCCACCGGCTTCCGACACTAACTGACAAGTGACATCACCACAGCGTTAGCAACTTGAAGTGGACTGAATATCGTACCAGGGGCGTAAAATTATCGTACATGGATCGAAAATAATCGAAATTATCGTATTTTTTAGGATAATGTCTATTATAGATAAATAAATCATATAAATTGTAATATTGATATGCATGCAAGTACTTTATTTTTTATCTTTTTTAAACCACCGCTGTCAAATCAACAGAACACTGAAACCCAAATGTTTTACACGTGGTACAGAGTTGACTGCTCGTACTATCTACTTTGCATGTAGGACTCACTCATTCTTCATTGCACAGATAAAAAATAATTAATAGGTTAGTAAGTTATAGAAAATATACAGCCACTGAAAAAATGTATTTGATAAATATACCTACTTGCCAATGATAACAATCACTCCGAGTGTGTAATCAAAATTTTGCTGCTCTAGAAAATTACTTTACAGTATCGGCAGTGGTGAAACTTAGCAGAGCGGATCGTAAGAACCAATAGGAATAGAGAACTTGTATTTCCCGGTATTTTCCCAAGATTTTATTGGACAAAATAAAATCATGCTACTGCTTAGACTATCAGTGCATGAGTGAAATAATATAAATTCTCAAATTTTGCATCATGATATAAATTATCGTACAATCTGCGTACGATAATAATATGCTATCGTACATCGTACGTAGGCACAAAATTATCGTATGTGTACGATAATTATCGTACGGTTCCGAACGCTGCATCACCACATAACCAAATGAAATGAATAAAACTCAGTGGAAGCGCGGGAAACCTAAAAATTGGCTGACGCGGTTTTTTAGTGTTTCAGATAAAAAATTATTTTACGTAACTTTTCACCCAGGATAAGGTTTAAAATTAAACTCTTTTTATGTAATTGTATGTATGTAATATAATTTTGTACATTTTTATGTAAATATAAGTATATTTATAAATTAGTGCCAGAAGAGCTTGGTAAGTTTTAGTACATAGTTTTTCATTACCATGGATCCCCCCGGGGATCCCGGGGGTACAATACCCGACATTGCCCACAATGTTACTATAGATTATAATGCTGAAACTAGCATGGACACAGATGCTTCATCCGTGTCATTAAGAGGCGACAAAAGAAAACGAATTGCGGCGAAACGTATTTGTAGGACGTGCAACAAAAAACATACAAAACGCACTAAAGATGGTAAAAAGATCGACGGATATTGCGGTTGTGGTTCCGACGTAGAAAAGCCTGTTCAGCCCCCAGTAGTTCCTCCTCAACAGCCACCAGTAAGGTCTTTGTTTACCAACAGTGACTCTGCCCCATATGTTGTACATATTGTAAAAGAAACACAGTCTCAAAATGATGGTACCACATTACACCCGGTTACATTTGGTCGATTTTTAAAAAAACACAACATAAAAAATGTTATCAATGGTAGTTTAAAACGCATTGGCAGAAATCGCCTATCTATTTCCTTCAATCAGTTAAATGACGCCAACACTTTCCTCAGTAACACTGATTTAATAACCAGCAACCTAAAAGCATTTATCCCTTCTTTTATCATTACGAGAATAGGTATAGTTAGAGGTATCCCTTCGGATTGGTCTGAAGAAGAAATAAAAGAAAACACTAATATTCCTACAGGCTGCGGCCCCATTATCAAAGTGAGACGATTAAATAAAAAGGTAGTAGTTGATGGTGTTACATCTTTTAAAGCAACAGAAACTGTAGTTTTATCCTTTGATGGTCAGGTTTTGCCAAAAAGAATTTTTGTATGTTATAACTCATTGCCTGTAGAATTATACATTTATCCAACAGTTCAGTGTTATAATTGTTGTCGTTACGGACACGTTAAGGCTCAATGTCGTTCAGTTCCAAGATGTTTTCGATGTGGACAAGGCCATTCTGGCCATGGCTGTTCAGCTGATGAGGATGATGTGCAATGTTGCCTTTGCAACGGTGCACATCTTGCTATTGACAAGAAATGCCCTGAGTATGTTCGGCAAAGAAATATAAAAGAAGTTATGGCAAAATCATGTATTTCTTATCTAGAGGCTTCAAAATTACACCCTCCCATTTCTAGGGTCTCATATGCAGATGCTGTTCTTGCTACTTCATTTTCATCTTCCCCTGCATATTCGCAACCCACAGCCCTACCTGTTAATTTGCCATCACCTGTAAAAAACACTTCTTTTAGCTATAAAAAAACCACTTTTAGTAAACCTCGTCCTCCTCCTAGCCCAAGAAAGGGATATGACAAGGACGCTCATAGAAAAATAATCAGCGAATATTCGATGCCTGAGCCATCTAATGGGTGTGCCATTACAAATAAAAGTAAAGAAAATGATACAGAAATTAACATCAATGATTTCCTTTCCTCCTTAATTACTTTGCTTTCCCAATTTCAAGTTTTACCGTCAAACGCTGCCCCACTACTTGAAGCATTTTCTTCTTTTATTAAAAACAATAATGGATCAGTCCGCAATAATTCAGTGGAATTGTCGTAGTCTTATATCAAAAAAATCTGATTTAATCCATATAATCAATAAATACAAACCATTTATCATAGCAGTCCAAGAAACATGGTTAAAACCTGAGTCCATATTCAGGATTCCAGGTTATGCATGTGTCAGAGAAGACCGCTCTGATGGTTATGGTGGGGTAGCATTGCTTATCCGCCACCCAGTATTATTTTCTCACTTTAGTATCCCACCTCACAACAATGATTACTCTATTATTGCAGTTACTGTTAAGAACATATGCTTTGTTTCTATTTATATTCCCCGTCCAACTAATGACATATTATCTGAAATAGACACAATCATAATGGCTCTTCCAAGACCATTTATATTAATAGGAGACTTCAACTGTCATCATCAAACTTGGGGAAGCTCTGTTTCAAATAGTTATGGCAATTTAATTTTAGACATAGTTGACTCCCATAATTTATGTATTTTAAACTCGGGCTCCCCAACAAGGCGTTCAGCCCCAACGGAGGGGCTCAGTGCACCAGACCTATCAATCTGCACTTCGGATCTTGCATCTTTGATTACTTGGAGATCCCTCCCTTATACATATGGAAGCGACCACTATCCTTTACTTTTAGATTTTGCTTTTGCGGTTGAAACTCAACCCAAACGTAAATCCCGTTTTAAATACAAACTAGATAACGCTAATTGGCATTTGTTCAAACAACGTTTAGATGACAAGCTGTCACAACTTCCCAATGTCACTCAGGGCTCCGAACATGAATCTGCCATTGCCATGGCAAATGTCATTATAGAGGTCGCGGATGTAACATTCCCGAAAAAGTCTAGCCATCATAATTATATTCCATCCCCTCCCTGGTGGGATAATGATTGCACTCAAGCTATCAGGGATCGCAAGCTGGCCGAACTAAGGTATAGGGAGTTTGCTTCAAACGAAAACTTTGAGATTCTTTGTAACTCCATCCGAGAAACTAGAAAGCTATTTAGGAAAAAGAAACAAGAAAGTTGGAGAGCTTTCTGTTTATCCTTATCCCCCCAAACTAGGCCTTCTGCTGTTTGGCAGAACATCAGGAGATTTAGATCTGCGTTTAAAGAAACATGCTCTGCAACGCTTCCATTACCTCTAGCTGATTCATTTTTGGATAAACTTTGTCCTCCCTCAGTGGCTGAGCAAATTCCTTTATTAATAGGACCACCGGTAAATACTGAAGGTACACTAGGTTTCATTAGTAGTTTATTTACCCTTTCAGAACTCAAAGCCATAGTTAATAACTTTAGTAAAGAATCCACTCCTGGAGAAGACGGAATTCCTTATTCTTTTTTTTCTCATCTTAGTGACAGTTTCCTTTCTTACCTACTAGATGTCATCAATAACATCATGATTACTGGTAATGTACCTTCTTCTTGGAGAGTACAAGAAGTCATACCGATTTTAAAACCTGGTAAAGACTCATCAGATGTTTCTTCTTATAGGCCAATTGTTTTATCTCCCGTTGTCACCAAAATCGTTGAACACCTAATTAAAAACCGGTTGGAGTGGTATATTGAGAGTAACCAGCTGTTAAGTCCTTCTCAATATGGCTTTCGCCGTGGTAAAAGCACTTTGGACAGTGTCAGCATATTAACAACTGATATTAGGTTAGCATTCTTATCTAAAAAATCAGTCGTGGCTGCTTTCTTAGATATAACTTCTGCGTATGATAATGTAGTATTAAGTATTCTATATCAAAAATTAAATGCTCTTAATATCCCTGTAATCCTGTCTAACTTTATTATTAATATTTTGTCCAGTAGATACATACATCTGCAAACTCCGAACGCCGACTCTTCAGAAGACTCTTTCCGCACAAGGCGTAATTTAACACGCATTGTGTGGAAAGGTTTACCGCAAGGCTCAGTGTTAAGTCCAATATTATACAACATTTACGCTTATGATCTAGAATCCTCTTTAAATGGCCCTGTTAGTGTTTTACAATACGCTGATGATTTACTTATATACTGTTCTCACCAATCAATCGAGTCCGCTTGTACTTCTCTGTCCTCGGCACTCAATAGTTTGAAAACTTGGTTAGATTATAACGGTCTTGAACTTTCTTCATCCAAGAGCTCCGGTATGCTGTTTTCCAGAAAACGTCTTCGTTCTCCTGTTCTCGTATATTATGATAGCCAACCAATCCCATTAAAGAGCCATGTTAAATTCTTAGGAGTAATGTTAGATTCCAAAGTTTTAGGTGTTCCACACTGTGACTATTTAAATTCGAAATGCGAACGCCTTCTAAACATTATTAGATGCCTAGCAGGGGTATGGTGGGGTGCTCACCCTTATACTTTAAAACTTATTTATAACGCGCTCATACGTAGTGTCCTAGACTACGGTACATTTTTATTGGCCCCTGGCAATTTGGCTGCATTTGCTAAAATAGACCGCATTCAGGCTAAGGCTCTCAGAATAGTATCTGGGGCTATGAAGTCAAGTCCTATCAATGCTCTACAAATAGAATGTGTCGATCCTCCTATGTTCCTTCGCCGTCAGTATCTATGTGATAAATTCTTGTTTAGAGCTTTTCAATTTTCTAACCATCCCTTATATGATAAACTTAAGGCTCTGTCTTCTCTTATTGAAACATGTAAATCCTGGTCTCATAAACCACTTCCATGCACTGTTGTCAGTTTTCGTAAGTTTATGTCCTTACAAGCCCCCACGCATCGATCTCCTACACACCCTCTCTTTTCCAGCGACATAGAATCTCTAGTAAGATCTATTGACATAACATATAACTTCGGCATAGATAAAGACACCTCCATGGCTAATGAAAGATTTAACATCATCTTAAATAATGATTGGAAAGATTACCAATACATTTATACGGATGCCTCTAAAAACTCTTCTTCAGGTAACGTAGGTGTTGGGATATTCCACCATCAATCTAAAATAGTTCAAAAGGTGAAATTCCCTCCGCAGACCTCTGTTTTTACCGGTGAATGCTATGGCCTCCTCAAGGCCGTAGAATTAGTCCTTTTATTACAGTTAAAGAAAACCATAATATTTTCCGATTCTATGAGTGCGCTACAAACGTTATCGAAGTTTCCTTTTAAGTTGAAAACCATTTTCCCCATTATCATTAAGTTACGTCAGCTTTTAAACATGTGCAACATCTCGGGTTACTCTGTTTGTTTTGCGTGGATACCTGGTCACTGTAACATCTCTGGTAACTGTAGAGCAGATAAACTGGCCAATGAGGCTGTCGCCGATGGTGATATGTTTCCATATAAAAACTTTTGCCATGACCTTGGCTCTTTACCTACAGACTATCTTCAAGATTCTTGGAATAGCCTCTGGGCGGAGAGTTCTACAGTAAAGGGCAAATATTACAAAATAGTCCAGCCTTCTATCCCGAGCAAACCGTGGTTTTTCAAACAAATTTATAACAAACGTACAACTTCCTCACTTATACGCATGCGTTTGGGCCACAACAGCACACCGGCGCATCTTGCCCGTCTCAAAATTTTACAATCTGATGAATGCGAATGTGGCATCGGTGTAGCTGATATAAATCACATATTTTTTTCCTGCCCCCTCTATGATTCCCATTCATTTTTTAATAATTTGATATCTATTCCTGTCCCTTTACCTACATCTATCCAGTTACTTCTATCTTATAATAACCCTCGTATATATTCTATTCTTGCTGATTTTATAAACTTAAACACCAACTTAAAAATTTAATCCTTCCCAAATCCTATCCTGGTTTTTCCATCCGCTCTAAATTAAATTGTTTTAATGTTTTATAAGTTTCCCTAACTTTTTTAATGGCTCGGTTGTAGACCATTTGCCAATAACAAAGTTAGGGAAACTTATAAAACATTAAAACAATTTAATTTAGAGCGGATGGAAAAACCAGGATAGGATTTGGGAAGGATTAAATTTTTAAGTTGGTGTTTAAGTTTATAAAATCAGCTAGAATAGAATATATACGAGGGTTATTATAAGATAGAAGTAACTGGATAGATGTAGGTAAAGGGACAGGAATAGATATCAAATTGTTAAAAAATGAATGGGAATCATAGAGGGGGCAGGAAAAAAATATGTGATTTATATCAGCTACACCGATGCCACATTCGCATTCATCAGATTGTAAAATTTTGAGACGGGCAAGATGCGCCGGTGTGCTGTTGTGGCCCAAACGCATGCGTATAAGTGAGGAAGTTGTACGTTTGTTATAAATTTGTTTGAAAAACCACGGTTTGCTCGGGATAGAAGGCTGGACTATTTTGTAATATTTGCCCTTTACCGTAGAACTCTCCGCCCAGAGGCTATTCCAAGAATCTTGAAGATAGTCTGTAGGTAAAGAGCCAAGGTCATGGCAAAAGTTTTTATATGGAAACATATCACCATCGACGACAGCCTCATTGGCCAGTTTATCTGCTCTACAGTTACCAGAGATGTTACAGTGACCAGGTATCCACGCAAAACAAACAGAGTAACCCGAGATGTTGCACATGTTTAAAAGCTGACGTAACTTAATGATAATGGGGAAAACGGTTTTCAACTTAAAAGGAAACTTCGATAACGTTTGTAGCGCACTCATAGAATCGGAAAATATTATGGTTTTCTTTAACTGTAATAAAAGGACTAATTCTACGGCCTTGAGGAGGCCATAGCATTCACCGGTAAAAACAGAGGTCTCCGGAGGGAATTTCACCTTTTGAACTATTTTAGATTGATGGTGGAATATCCCAACACCTACGTTACCTGAAGAAGAGTTTTTAGAGGCATCCGTGTAAATGTATTGGTAATCTTTCCAATCATTATTTAAGATGATGTTAAATCTTTCATTAGCCATGGAGGTGTCTTTATCTATGCCGAAGTTATATGTTATGTCAATAGATCTTACTAGAGATTCTAGGTCGCTGGAAAAGAGAGGGTGTGTAGGAGATCGATGCGTGGGGGCTTGTAAGGACATAAACTTACGAAAACTGACAACAGTGCATGGAAGTGGTTTATGAGACCAGGAATTACATGTTTCAATAACAGTAGACAGAGCCTTAAGTTTATCATATAAGGGATGGTTAGAAAATTGAAAAGCTCTAAACAAGAATTTATCACATAGATACTGACGGCGAAGGAACATAGGAGGATCGACACATTCTATTTGTAGAGCATTGATAGGACTTGACTTCATAGCCCCAGATACTATTCTGAGAGCCTTAGCCTGAATGCGGTCAATTTTAGAAAAAGCAGCCATATTGCCAGGGGCCAATAAAAATGTACCGTAGTCTAAGACACTACGTATGAGCGCGTTATAAATAAGTTTTAAAGTATAAGGGTGTGCACCCCACCATACCCCTGCTAGGCATCTAATAATGTTTAGAAGGCGTTCGCATTTCGAATTTAAATAGTCACAGTGTGGAACACCTAAAAGTTTGGAATCTAACATTACTCCTAAGAATTTAACATGGCTCTTTAATGGGATTGGTTGGCTATTATAATATACGAGAACAGGAGGGGGAAGACGTTTTCTGGAAAACAGCATAACGGAGCTCTTGGATGAAGAAAGTTCAAGACCGTTATAATCTAACCAAGTTTTCAAACTATTGAGTGCCGAGGACAGAGAAGTACAAGCGGACTCGATTGATTGGTGAGAACAGTATATAAGTAAATCATCAGCGTATTGTAAAACACTAACAGGGCCATTTAAAGAGGATTCTAGATCATAAGCGTAAATGTTGTATAATATTGGACTTAACACTGAGCCTTGTGGTAAACCTTTCCACACAATGCGTGTTAAACTACGCCTTGTGTGGAAAGAGTCTTCTGAAGAGTCGGCGTTCGGAGTTTGCAGATGTATGTATCTACTGGACAAAATATTAATAATAAAGTTAGACAGGATTACAGGGATATTAAGAGCATTTAATTTTTGATATAGAATACTTAATACTACATTATCATACGCAGAAGTTATATCTAAGAAAGCAGCCACGACTGATTTGTTAGATAAGAATGCTAACCTAATATCAGTTGTTAATATGCTGACACTGTCCAAAGTGCTTTTACCCCGGCGAAAGCCATATTGAGAAGGACTTAACAGCTGGTTACTCTCAATATACCACTCCAACCGGTTTTTAATTAGGTGTTCAACGATTTTGGTGACAACGGGAGATAAAACAATTGGCCTATAGGAAGAAACATCTGATGGGTCTTTACCAGGTTTTAAAATCGGTATGACTTCTTGTACTCTCCAAGAAGAAGGTACATTACCAGTAATCATGATGTTATTGATGACATCTAGGAGGTAAGAAAGGAAACTGTCACTAAGATGAGAAAAAAAAGAATAGGGAATTCCGTCTTCTCCAGGAGTGGATTCTTTACTAAAGTTATTAACTATGGCTTTGAGTTCTGAAAGGGTAAATAAACTACTAATGAAACCTAGTGTATCTTCAGTATTTACCGGTGGTCCTATTAATAAAGGGATTTGCTCAGCCACTGAGGGAGGAGAAAGTTTATCCAAAAATGAATCAGCTAGAGGTAATGGAAGCGTTGCAGAGCATGTTTCTTTAAACGCAGATCTAAATCTCCTGATGTTCTGCCAAACAGCAGACGGCCTAGTTTGGGGGGATAAGGATAAACAGAAAGCTCTCCAACTTTCTTGTTTCTTTTTCCTAAATAGCTTTCTAGTTTCTCGGATGGAGTTACAAAGAATCTCAAAGTTTTCGTTTGAAGCAAACTCCCTATACCTTAGTTCGGCCAGCTTGCGGTCCCTGATAGCTTGAGTGCAATCATTATCCCACCAGGGAGGGGATGGAATATAATTATGATGGCTAGACTTTTTCGGGAATGTTGCATCCGCGACCTCTATAATGACATTTGCCATGGCAATGGCAGATTCATGTTCGGAGCCCTGAGTGACATTGGGAAGTTGTGACAGCTTGTCATCTAAACGTTGTTTGAACAAATGCCAATTAGCGTTATCTAGTTTGTATTTAAAACGGGATTTACGTTTGGGTTGAGTTTCAACCGCAAAAGCAAAATCTAAAAGTAAAGGATAGTGGTCGCTTCCATATGTATAAGGGAGGGATCTCCAAGTAATCAAAGATGCAAGATCCGAAGTGCAGATTGATAGGTCTGGTGCACTGAGCCCCTCCGTTGGGGCTGAACGCCTTGTTGGGGAGCCCGAGTTTAAAATACATAAATTATGGGAGTCAACTATGTCTAAAATTAAATTGCCATAACTATTTGAAACAGAGCTTCCCCAAGTTTGATGATGACAGTTGAAGTCTCCTATTAATATAAATGGTCTTGGAAGAGCCGTTATGATTGTGTCTATTTCAGATAATATGTCATTAGTTGGACGGGGAATATAAATAGAAACAAAGCATATGTTCTTAACAGTAACTGCAATAATAGAGTAATCATTGTTGTGAGGTGGGATACTAAAGTGAGAAAATAATACTGGGTGGCGGATTAGCAATGCTACCCCACCATAACCATCAGAGCGGTCTTCTCTGACACATGCATAACCTGGAATCCTGAATATGGACTCAGGTTTTAACCATGTTTCTTGGACTGCTATGATAAATGGTTTGTATTTATTGATTATATGGATTAAATCAGATTTTTTTGAAATAAGACTACGACAATTCCACTGAATTATTGCGGACTGATCCATTATTGTTTTTAATAAAAGAAGAAAATGCTTCAAGTAGTGGGGCAGCGTTTGACGGTAAAACTTGAAATTGGGAAAGCAAAGTAATTAAGGAGGAAAGGAAATCATTGATGTTAATTTCTGTATCATTTTCTTTACTTTTATTTGTAATGGCACACCCATTAGATGGCTCAGGCATCGAATATTCGCTGATTATTTTTCTATGAGCGTCCTTGTCATATCCCTTTCTTGGGCTAGGAGGAGGACGAGGTTTACTAAAAGTGGTTTTTTTATAGCTAAATGAAGTGTTTTTTACAGGTGATGGCAAATTAACAGGTAGGGCTGTGGGTTGCGAATATGCAGGGGAAGATGAAAATGAAGTAGCAAGAACAGCATCTGCATATGAGACCCTAGAAATGGGAGGGTGTAATTTTGAAGCCTCTAGATAAGAAATACATGATTTTGCCATAACTTCTTTTATATTTCTTTGCCGAACATACTCAGGGCATTTCTTGTCAATAGCAAGATGTGCACCGTTGCAGAGGCAACATTGCACATCATCCTCATCAGCTGAACAGCCATGGCCAGAATGGCCTTGTCCACATCGAAAACATCTTGGAACTGAACGACATTGAGCCTTAACGTGTCCGTAACGACAACAATTATAACACTGAACTGTTGGATAAATGTATAATTCTACAGGCAATGAGTTATAACATACAAAAATTCTTTTTGGCAAAACCTGACCATCAAAGGATAAAACTACAGTTTCTGTTGCTTTAAAAGATGTAACACCATCAACTACTACCTTTTTATTTAGTCGTCTCACTTTGATAATGGGGCCGCAGCCTGTAGGAATATTAGTGTTTTCTTTTATTTCTTCTTCAGACCAATCCGAAGGGATACCTCTAACTATACCTATTCTCGTAATGATAAAAGAAGGGATAAATGCTTTTAGGTTGCTGGTTATTAAATCAGTGTTACTGAGGAAAGTGTTGGCGTCATTTAACTGATTGAAGGAAATAGATAGGCGATTTCTGCCAATGCGTTTTAAACTACCATTGATAACATTTTTTATGTTGTGTTTTTTTAAAAATCGACCAAATGTAACCGGGTGTAATGTGGTACCATCATTTTGAGACTGTGTTTCTTTTACAATATGTACAACATATGGGGCAGAGTCACTGTTGGTAAACAAAGACCTTACTGGTGGCTGTTGAGGAGGAACTACTGGGGGCTGAACAGGCTTTTCTACGTCGGAACCACAACCGCAATATCCGTCGATCTTTTTACCATCTTTAGTGCGTTTTGTATGTTTTTTGTTGCACGTCCTGCAAATACGTTTCGCCGCAATTCGTTTTCTTTTGTCGCCTCTTAATGACACGGATGAAGCATCTGTGTCCATGCTAGTTTCAGCATTATAATCTATAGTAACATTGTGGGCAATGTCGGGTATTGTACCCCCGGGATCCCCGGGGGGATCCATGGTAATGAAAAACTATGTACTAAAACTTACCAAGCTCTTCTGGCACTAATTTATAAATATACTTATATTTACATAAAAATGTACAAAATTATATTACATACATACAATTACATAAAAAGAGTTTAATTTTAAACCTTATCCTGGGTAAAAAGTTACTTAAAATAATTTTTTAACTGAAACACTAAAAAACCGCGTCAGCCAATTTTTAGGTTTCCCGCGCTTCTCATTATCTTTTTTTCTTTTAATGTTTTATAAGTTTCCCTAACTTTGTTATTGGCAAATGGTCTACAACCGAGCCATTAAAAAAAAAAAAAAAAAAAAAAAACTCAGTGACAGCCTCGACAAGCGGGTTCAATTCCATGATGGATATAAATTGATGTTAATGTCAGTATTGTCAATAATGTCAACATAAATATCATATGTTTCGTCGCGTAGCGCGTATTTAAATTGAAAATTAGGTTTATTAGAATTAAATTACGACTTAGTAGTACATTTTAATTAAATACAAAATGAAATGTCATATACCTGGTCCTAACGTTAAAGGCAAGTTTTACAGCGATGCAATAAAATTAACTAACATCATTTCGATATTAAAACTTTTGTTTATTTACAATAATTATATCATTTTTAGTTTTAGCCAGATCTGTTCATGCCCTTGCAAGATTTGGAGACGAGTTGTACTTAGAGTCATTACCTGACTGCGTACTTTTACGAACACTAAATGCCGCTGAGTCAGCGTATGCGATGGTGAAGTTTAATAAGAGTTTCTTCTCATTCTTCAACTACAACTATTATTCTACTGAAGATAATGAAGGTTTAAAGTGTAAAATATCTATGAAGTCTGCACTTAATACTTTCAAGTCACCTACACATATAGACAAGCAAGTAGAAAACCTTGAAATCAAATTGCATCCAGAGTCTTGTAAACTAATATTTCAGTTGAAGTGTAGACATGGTATTGTTAAAACACATTTTGTTTCAATATTGGACTGTAAGGCGATGCAAGCAGTATATACCAAAGATTCTGTACCTAATAGGTAACATGGCTTCTTTATTTTTAATTACAATTTCACACATTATGTAAAGAAAGTGGTGTCTACAGATTTCATCACAAGAAAACCGTTTTGCCTTCCTAGCTTAATAATAAATAAATTATGCTGTATAATACATAATGTACAACAGTATTATTATATCTTAGAACAAGTTACATATATGCATTTTAAAGAATAACTTCATTTACTCTTATTTGTCTCCCATGAAGTTATAAGTAAATGTTCTCGACTAAATTCATAATGGTTCTTTTATCTGCTTGTAGTAACTAATAAATATCTATTTCAGAATAACATCACCACAAAGAATATTATCAGAAGCCCTTAATAACTTCCAGAACTCTGATGATCAGGTGACACTAGAAGCAACACAATACTCATTGATTCTCCGCAACTACATTAATGGAAGTGTAGAACATACTAAAATTATCAGAACGCAGGTCAATTTGAAGCCAGCAGAATTTGATAGCTACAATATTGGAACAGACACTACTATAACATACTCCTTGAAGGAGTTCAAAGCCCTCCTAGCATTTGCAGAAGCCTTGAACTTACCTCTACAACTGCTCTTCGAGACAACTGGCAGGCCTGCTGTGTTTATAGTACATAATGGTTGCACATTTGAAGCACACTTTGTGTTAGCAACTACTAAACCTGATGTAGCAACACAGGCTACATCAACACAAAATACTTATGTGGAAAGAAAGAGAAAAGATACAAGCATTAATGAATCTGTAAAAAAGAAACCACATTTGGAAGCAGATGATATATCTAAATGTTTAGATGAAGATTCTCATTTATTTAATTTTGTTGATATACCTGGGGAAGAATTAAATAGTAGTGTAAATAAAAACCCAAAATGTAATAATAGTAATATGACTTGTGCAATGGACTATGATAACATTCCAGCTTCACCTGCCTCTAAGACTGTCATAAAATCTGTATTCAAAAGGTGTTTTGAAAGCACTTTTGATCCACGAAGCATACAAGGTGTTATTTTAGCAGAAAACTCTGACAGTGAATGATTTTAAATTTTTACCACTTGTACACTTGTAATAATAATATATGCTGAAATAAGTATTTATCGTAAACTTATTTTTTTTTTAAATAACTACCTACTTACCTACCTACGAAACTAATTCAATATTACTAATTCACCTACTAACTTAGTCATACAACCTATTTTCTTTTGTTTTGTAGATTCCGTGGTAGGTTCCTAAGGGTTGATTACAAAAAAGTGTGATTAATAAAACATAATTTCACTGCATTATGGTTTTATAGCAAAAAATATACATACACAGGAAAAAGTATTATACACACGTCACAAATCATTATTCGATGACAGGATTAGGGGTTTTTGATTATATTCATTAATTATGAAACTGACTAAATTTTAAACATCAAAAATGGTAACAATTTAAAATCCTTATTAAATAAATAAATGTTATTGATAATAATGAGATGATATAATGTACAAAACAAAGCTAATATAAATATCAAATAACCTTGAAGTATAAATTTGTAAGGATAAACATTTTCATTGAATGCGAAAAAAAAAAGTTGTTGCAATGCCTTCCAATGTAAGTAGATATTTGTTTTCAAAGGAACAAAGGACAAAGAAAAGGTAATTGCAGAAATTAAATTTAAGAAATTAATTTACTAATAAAATTAGCACTATAAATATAGCAAGTTTAGATAGATAATGCGATACCGATGCGTATGTGTAATGTGTATCGCCTTTGACCCGGTAACATATTATTTATCATACAGAAAGGTGCTCATTTTGCCATTTTTCTAAATTTATCAGGTTCATAGTATTAAATGTTTAAAGTTACATAGGCACATAAGCGATTCGCGATAATAAATAAACATTGTTGAAATGACTTCAAGAATACTTTTCTATTATACAGAGATCAACTTTAATCATAATCTTAAGTTATTGAAATGCAGATTTGTTTTTCTATAAAAAATTACCATACATATTTCATTATTAACAACATGTCTTAAAAAAAGATGAAAAAAGACCTTGGATTCTATTTTTAATTTATATTTATAAAATACGGCAGAGATACCATTTAATTACAAATAAGTATTTATTTAAATCAATTTCAATATTGTCTCTAGCCCTGATGGTTGGGCCTCCATAAAAACGTTCTAATTGCATCACCAAACACTCACTATCCAACTAAATTAATGAAAAAGGGCACTGTTATTTAGGAACAATCCTCTTGGCTCTTTCTCACACACTGTGCTACTTTCCGTTTAAACTCCGAATATGATTCTCTCCATTCTTTCTGTAAAAAGAAACAGAATGAGCTCTCGTCTACAATATTGCTGAGTGACGAGTCGGTGCATGCGGCAACCTTGGGTGTAATGTAGTTCTATGTGGTCTGGTTTTGGTAGACATGTGTCTCGTGGCCCTTTTCCAATGATAATATTTTGGGGTTATAAAACCCCTCCTAAAAACAATCTTCTTGACTTTTCCTAACACATCTCGCAACTTTCTTTTTGAAATCCGAATATCGCTCTCTCCATTCTTTCTGTGAATATAAACAAAAAAGTTAGAAGTCTCATTCAGCGGTCATAGCATAAGCATATGTCATAGCATATTATTTATTCATACGTCTCGTAATATAACACAACCTAAGCAAAGTGTTAAGATGTGCTAAGGTACAATAAATACCACAAAATATTGCCAGGTTTATGAAATACTTTCTCCTTCTAAATCTTCTCATCGTCCACAGACTTATAAAGTTCAATAAATTTATAATGTAGACAAGCAATTATTTGTACAATATTTTAATATAAAACTATTAGCTGGTGTTACTAATAATTATCATATCATATCAGTTATTTTAGAATGCACCTTTTTGCCATTTGTTCCTTTATGGCTAGATTATCAAATTGATAGAAGTGATAGAATTCTTAATATGTCATGAATGCTACATCATTATAATAATCACATTTTTATAAACATAATAAGCAGTTCAGGATTTGTTTTGGTCATGATCCTACATACTAATAATATCATAAATACAATTTGTACAGACGTGTTTGTTACTCTTTCACAGAAAAACTACAGGATGGATTTGGATGAAATGTGATTGATTATAGGCTAGTTTTTACTTTAATACGTAGGGAGCTAATGAAACATATCTATATATATAAAATGAAACCCGTTTTCCGTTGTCACGACATCACGCGTGAACGGCTGGACCGATTTCGCTAATTCTTTTATTTAAATATTCCTTTAAGTACGAGAATGGTTCTAACGCAGAGAAAAATTAAAAAAAAAGAAAATTTAGAAAGCGAAGAACTGCCGAGAACCGGGTCAGATACCTATTATTTATTATTAGTTATATTCGGTAGGTTTGACACCCGGTAGATGGCACTGCTTTACCGGGCAGAACGACGTCTGCCAGGTCCGCTAGTAAGACATATAAACATAAATTAACACTGCACTTATGTATATGAATGTATTATTACTTATCAGATATTTTATACTTATCTCGTATCAACCCCTATTCTCATGCTTAAGACATTTATCTCCACTACATTTTGTCGAAAAATATGGGTATTTCATTAGTTTTCAATTGACATTTGCCATATTTTCGACATTTGTCCATTAAATGTCTAATGCGTGGGAATCTTGACCCTCATAGTTTGAATTAAGGAATGGTATGGCACTAAAAATAAGCTAGTCATATTGAATTAACTTACCGCAGCATCAACATTAGCAGGACTTTCATCATTAGGATCTGCCAGCATTGAAATTACACTTATAAGAATAGTTTCTACTGTGTGCACTGGTAACCACCGCTCTGATGCCTTCTCATAGCCCCACTTGTCATCTCCAGGTTCATGCAGTATTGATATGCATACATCACCATTTTTTTCAACTAGAATTTATTAATAATCATTGATCAATAAACGATTGATATAATATTTTGATTAGAGGATACATACGAGTAATATGACATAATAAAGACTGCTGGAAGAAGTTGGATGTACATGGCCAAAGACAAAGAAAAGTGGAAAAGAATGGTCCTCCATTCTTTTCCACTTTTCTTTGTCTTTGGGCACATAACAAACCAAAAAAGATATATTTGTTATAGAAAAAAGTTGCTATCTAGAAAATAAAGCTGTAATAAATAATATTTTAATGGGCCAGTAGAATGGTTGGAAAAATATTTGCTTTTGCCACAGGTCATGGGTTCAATTCCTACCCAAGACAGACATTTTTTTTGCATAAACATGTCTATTTGTTTTGAGTTTGAATGTAAATATCTGTTATAAGTATGTATTTAGAAAAGAAAGTAGTTTAAGTATAGTACATTCAGTTATCTGGTTTCTATAACACAAGCTCTGTTTGGTTTGGGATCAGATGATGCTTAAACAAATGGCACCATACAGATTACTGCAAGTTCATAAGTAGATATTGTAAAATTATAAATTGGTAATCCCAGAAAATAAATATAAACTGTCTTATTCATAGAAATCTTATACTCTTTAGTTAAAATGGACTTAAGTCTTTTTTTATAGTAATATAAATGTCAAGCTGACTTAAAAAGATAAGCATATTATAAACCTATTTTTTAGCTATAATGAGCATATAAGATGTTTATAATGATTACAGGGTTTAGTCTAAATATATTGAGCTTACTTTTCCGCTACACCAATTTATAATCTATGTGGTATAGCTGTATTACAGACTATTGCATGTTAGGCAGCTCAATTTTAAATCAGAATTATTAGGTTATTACTAGAGAAATAACTGGTAAAAATTCCAGATAAAACTGGAATACAACTGTTTGTAATAAAACCTTAAATAGAAACATATACTTACTATTTGGATGCCATATTTCAGTGACAAATTTCATTCGTGGTGGCCTAAGAGGATATTCCTTTGGAAAATTTAAATGTGCTTTAAAAAATCCACCTTCACTGGAATTGAATATATAAAAATAATATAAATTGGTTAATATAGTCAATTTACATAAAACTTACTGAATAAAGAGTGTATGTATATTACTTTAGAAGTAAGTCCTTCTCAAACTATAAATAAAACAGACCATGAGCCCAGACCCAAATAATAATATGCAAAGTAAAATAGTAAGTACCTTATTTATTTTACAGCAGTTGCACCAAACCCTGAATTCATACATCAAAAGTACCTACTTATCAAGATTCATCATATTTGCATCAATAATTCATATGTGAATAAAACTTTACTGAAGCTTCTAGTATTAATAACACAAACTTTACATTATATTCTGAATAATCTGATCACCAGTTGTAATACTCACTATAATGTGTCTGGAGGTCCGATGATAAGAACTTCCCATCTGTATATGTCATTGTCATCTATCAAACCAGCAGAAAATCCTTCTACTGGATTCTTATTTAGTTCTGCAAATGAAACACGCAATATGACAGGCTAGATATAAATACACAACCATAAATTCACACGCGAAATCACTACTATATTTATATCTTAAATCTGAAGCTAAAAATTTGTTAACTAAAAATGTTTTACTTAGTCAAGAACACCTGTCATAACTACGACTATTGATTTTATAATATTTAGCATATTTCTAACGAAAACTGTAAATATTACCTAAGGAACCTGACAAAGAAACTGCCAATTCTACAACATCATCACGACCAATATTACACTCAAAATTCGACCCGATGAGGTCAATGATTGCTGAAAACCAGTCAGGCTATCGGACCTTCATAAAAGTTACTAAGTGACCAAGAATTATGAAGAAGACACTTACCAGCTAGCTGCTTTTTTAACAAAAGCGAAGACTGTTGCTCTGACATTAATTACAATTGTGAAATTTACCCTGACGACACGAAACAAATGATTTTTCCACAAAAGATGGCTGGTTAAGTTTTTGGACAGGTTGTACAACATCTAGATTTTACCTGTTTCCGGTACGTAAAATGTTGCCATTGTAAGAAAAGGATACCGGTTTTTCTATTACCGGTATAAATAGTCTATGGCTAGTTAGGTGCGTTTCACGTATGCATATTTTCAACAGCATATTCCGTTACGAAATTTGTGGGCTAATCAATGGGCTACTTATTTCGATAGGGCTGCCTAAAATCTATGCTAAGTATTTTTTAAAAGACGGACTTACACAATCTCACCACAAATACTTAGGTTTTAAATTATTCTTGCATAGGGGTAGGTACACCTACGTCTATCACACGAAATTACGAATATAATTTTATAGGTTTATGTGTTATTAATTGAAAAGGTAAATAAACACCACATTAATGACTTTACCTTTTTTAATTAAAACATATTTTAAAATTTATGCAGATTGACTATTCGTCCTTAATTTCTTTTGTTGAGGTTCAGCATGGCCATTCATTTGCTTAGTTTTCCTCTTCTTCCTTTTAGTCTTTAACTTCATTTTATTATTATTATTTTGTTGCTTTTGGTTCTCGTTTATCTGCTTCGAGTTATTTTTTGGTGCAATCTTCTTAACTGCTGCCACCGTTTCTAATAAAGATTTAAAATCCAGCTTTGTTTCAATATGACAACTTTCATGAAACTGTTGCATTGTGTTGATTAATTTCTTTAGTATGTCAAAGAAGTTATTTTTTACAGTAATTTCAGCATCAGTACTAAACGCGTTAGTTAATGTGCTTTCGAAAACTGTTTCTATATTAGACAAAAGTTTAAGTGCTTCGTCAGAGCTTGGTTTGCTCCTCTTCAATGCGCGATAGAATCCCGCAATTAACTCGAGTCCCTCGTTTCGGCGAAATTGTCTAATATTTTTGTTAAAAACATTTTCAATTATCAGCGGTATCAGTTCGTAACTACCATCCCATTCAGCTTGCAGAATGTTATGGAAGAAAATAATAGGCAGCATACAGTTACGATTTTGAAAGTAATTCTGCAGAGACTCTTTGAAGATATTTGTCAATGGCGAAACAAGGTTTTTCTTTTTAGGTGATTTTGGACTTTTGTTTATCTTAAGAGAACAATGTATAATAAACGTTGCGAAATACGTTACGATATCACCAATGGCTTGAAACAAGAAGTGCGACCTCGCTCCTTTGTCAATTGTTGCTTTCAAATAGTCACACAAGAGGTCAATATCAATATCTTCTGTAGATGAGAATTTCCTTACTTTAGCTAGAGTTTTGATCGTCTTACGAAGTCTATTCTCTAGCTCGTTAAATTGTTGATCTTGAATGCAGAATTCTAGACACCTAGTGAGTGGCGCCATCATTCCAAGACATACGTCCATTGACGGATCTTTTTCCAAGTAAATTTCAATCAAATCTAGGACTCGAATTCTGAAGTCCGATAAAGCCTTTTTATCTTTGCGCTCTTTTTTAGACTTCTTGCCTTTACCTTGACGGAATTGTTTAAAAGCTTCTGCTAAAGCTTCGTCAAGTTTTTTACCCTCTTCTTCATCTATCATGTCAGCGTCAACACTTTCTGTATCCGACGCTACAGCGGCGCCTAACGCTTTCTGAACAGCTAGTCGCAGCTGGTCTGGTGTTTTTAAATCTCCATCATCTTCATCTTCGGTTTGACTGTCACTTTCGGCTTCTGCCTCATCACTTTTATCATCACTCTCTTTGTCACTTTCCTCTTTTTCACTATCTTCCTCTTCTGAGTCGGAATCATCTCGCGACAACGGATCAGCCTCACTATCAGGATCTAATACTGAAACTATTTGTCCGATTGACGAGGGCGTCAAGTACTCACATAGAAGCCTAAAAACGCATTGAACTACTGATCGCAATACACTTGATTCTGCCGATAGAATTGACAATAACACTTCAACTAAGACTTCAATCCATTCTGGTTCATCAGACATGTCATTTTCTTTCTTAGTATTTTTCTTTTTCTTGCTACTCTTGACAGAATGATCATAGCAACTTTTCAGTTCTTTAATAGAACTTTTAGCAATCATAACGTGTGTTGGTTCAGAGAACAAGAATAAGCCAAGTTGGTAAAGTAGAATAAGGAAAACATTGTCAACTTTAGATTTAGTTTCCTTCTGTTCTATGTTTTGACAAACTTCCATTAACATGTCCCAACATTCCACATTTTCTTTTGGAAATTGCTTTTCGATTTTGGTTCGAACTTGTTCTTTTTGTAAAATGTTACAAATAAAACTACTGAGAGATGACAAAACATTGACTAAGTTATCAACATTGGAGAATCGAGAGGTGAAGCAGCGATAGAAACACGACTTTATGGCTCCTGTGGAATAAAAAAATAAACATTGAAATTTTTGGCTCTGTTTGAGTAAGTAGCATAATCTGAAATATGAAAGACAAACTTGAAGGGTTTTTGATATTGAAAAATTTTCAGGTATTGAATGTAGAGGCACAAAATTTGTCTTAAAAAACATGTATGTCAGGATGCTAAGAATTAAAGTAACTTGCCTGATAATTCTGCGCTCACTGCAACATTATCGTCCCCTCCAATTTTAAAAAACCCAAAGCACATCAACAACTTCATGTATGTCAGTTTAAAATCAGTATCATCTTTAACAGCTTCATGGCTCACTAAATACGAAACTAATTCTGCAGCTTTTACTCTTTCATTGTTATACCAATTTCTCTCGACATTTTCTTTGATAATTTTCTTAGAAGTATTCAACAACACTCCCTTTAATAACTTCGCCATTTTTTTGACACCATCTTTACTCAAATCAGAAATAATAGACTTCACTATAGTAGTTCCAGTGATTTCTGTGAAGTTCATTTCTCCTGGATTAAAAAGTAGTTTTTTTAATATCTCCACCCTAACATTGTTGTCAACTTTTTCTGATTTTAAAGCTTTAGCTAAGGAATTAAGTAGTTCTTTTTGTTTTTTCGTCATAAGTTTATTATCATCTTCACTGTCACGTTTGTTCCGGATCTTGCTGGCTGTCTGAAGGCCTTTAAACCAGTCCATGAATAACTTAAAGAAGTTCCGACTCATCAAGTCAGGTATCAAATGACTGTTGTCACCAATATTGTCGAGTATGATTATCAACATGTTGACAGCTACCAGTTCTCGGTTCCTGTTATGTTTTACTAATTGGCTGTCAATGCCTGATACCCAAAATTGTTGTAGAACTGGTGAGGTAGCTATGTTTATAGCAATCTCCTTGTAAATAGGGTGGGTTACTGAATTAAAATCAATGCCAGTCTGAAAAATAAATACATTTTGTAAAAGCAAAGTAACATTAAAGCAATTTGTAAAAATTATATTCAATGTTGGAAAGGAAAAAAATAAAATGTCACTTTGGGCTAGAATAAATTTATGTACAATTTGATAGTCTTTTCATTCTCTATCTCATTTCAACCCTTTTTAGTGTCCCACTGCTGGGCACGGGTGTTCTCAACTAACTTACGAGTTGAGAGAGTTTGGGCCTTTATCCACACACCCTGGCCAAGTGCAGGTTAGTGGATGTCACATGTCGTCGAATGATTAGTTATTAGTCATGCCGGTTTCCTAACGATGTTTCCCTTCACCGATCTTGAGCAGCGGCGATTCACATAAAGATGTGAGGCCAGGACTGGGAATCGAACCCGCGACCTTCTATTTTAAGGCGAGGCTCGTACCGCTGCGCCACTCGCTGCTCATATATGTATAAATTTATTAACTTCTTAATTACCAGTTTTGTGGACATGAGGACCTAATGGTGACTTAGTAAAATTACAGTAGAAAGTTCTATTCAAATTTTTTCCTAATATTTCAAACTTCAGTGTTTCTAAATAATATTAATAAGTTTATTATAAAATATTTCCAAAACTCACGTGAATGGGACATGTATAAATAGTTGAATTACAATCTAACTAAATAAATTAAAAACTTCAATTTTGCACTTGTTACACACACTACACATACACTGTCAGTTTTTAAACCTTTCGATTCCCGCCTATTAAGTGTGTAATGTTAAAAAATACAAAACTTACCATAATTTTCTCACATACAGTATGTATATTATCCTCACATAAAATATCAGTTACACCAATTAATTTTCTCAGTTTCACTTGTGCTGGAAATTTTGTGCTTATAATCATAAGAAAGTAGAGTGTGTCTAAAGTATGTTCCTTGATATCCTTCTTAAATTCCTGTTTAATTAAGGGCCATATGACAGTACCAAACTGGTCAGCTTCTACCTGTAAATTAAATCATTTAATATTAATATATGACATATTTAGTTCCAATAGTTTTCTATAAATTAATAAAATAAATTCTAATTTATATGAATTATTATTATAATTATGTATTTTTTTAAGAGTCAAGGTATTAATCTGTATTACATTATTTTTTTAAATACAGAAGAGCTTTGTCCTGACAGCAAAATAATTATCTATTTTGGTGCAATTCTTCTCAAGTTATGACCAAAATTAATCACAATTTCCCAAGTCACACTAAGGGAAATGGTGATTATTAAGTATATAAAGATTGTTGAAGCACATCCCTATGCAAGATCAATCAACTATGTGTGTAGCACATCTCTTTGAACTTGCTTTTTAGTCACAATTATGCAACTCCATGTGAAAAAAGCTCTCTCTCTCTCTCTCTGTATGATTTTGTATATTTTAGCAATTAAATTCTTTTTAAGTAATCAATAATTTATGGTATTTACTAAAGTCTCTGTAGAGTTACCTGTAGTATAACTGTAAACAAAGATTATATATTATCCTATTTGGTCACACTTGTCTATTGAAACATAACTAATAATAAAATAAATAGTTGACCAAATACTTACACTTTTCACATAATCAAGTAATATTAGATAACCAACAGTGCTTAGGTAAGATTTTTTTGTGCTCGCTGACAATATTAACTTTATTACTTCAGATTGTTCTTCAGTACTACATTTAGTTATAAGACCTGAGCGAAAAATGGCACCACATACTAATATTTGACCCAACGCCACATCACCAACTTCCTGTAAGAACAATAACACTAGTTTAGTGGTTCTACGAAAAAAAAAAAATTGCCCCCACTTCATACAAGAGTTTAAAAACTGCAGTTACTAAAAGTAACCACTGGTGAGTAAAGCTTCTCAAGTGGAGAAAACAAAATGCAGCAGTTGCTGCAGCTACAGCAGCCCATCCACCATGAGGTGGTTTTCTAAAGGGAAGGCCTATGTCCTGCACTGGACATCCTCAGGCTAATGCTAATGATGATGAGAATGAAAAGTAATATATCTTTCTTGGTTAAATAACTGATGGTGAAAAAATTTCATAATATATGTATTTTAGGTGTTGTACAGAGCTAGTTGATTATACAGAGTGGCAGATGCAAACAGCATATTGTAATATACCATAAGGATAATAGATTAAGGGTTATACTAAGTATTTCAGATCTCTATACAATAAAATGAATAAACATAAGTTTGTACAGCAAAAAATTGATAATGGCTCAAATGATTTGGATGATTTTAGTTTTGAAAGGTTTCTACAGGTCCAAGGAAGGTTGAGAAGATAAGAAATATGCAGTATGAAATTTGCTGGGGCAACTAGTGAATAATATAAAATGAAGGAGTTGTTTGAATATGGACAGTGTTACCATATAAGTGTTCTAATGGTAATCTAAGAAAATGAGTCCAAGAAAGATATGTGAGTCTAGAGTAGATACAGTATAAGGTCTGGGGTTACCGAGAACACTGCTACCACATTTATAGTTTGGTCACCACAGCCACCTCATTAGGTCAGTAGCTGAGTATTTTAAATACCTCACTAACTCTGTTACTATGTTGTTCTATGTGACTTAAGTATCTTCCCTAAATATTAATAATATAGTAGGACATAAACACATGTGATCATACTACATAGTAATATAATACTTTCCTTTTGTAAATACTTATTTAAATATAGATAATTACACCCAGACTTTACAACTTAGACTTTACAACAACAAGACTACAATTACAAACAGACGTGCTCATCACACGAATGTCTGAATTCGGTGGGAATCGAACCCCCGACACAAATGTATCCTACAAACCACTACACGGCCCTGTCATTCATTGTGTGGTGTTTATTTTAAAAAAATTTTGTACCTATACTTACAAAATTTTCTACAAAATTCTACAAGCATTGTTATACTTTAAAGGAAGACTCAATCAGCATTTTATGTTACTTTTTTTGGGTTAATAAAATATTTTGTATTTGTATTTAACTCATCTAAACCTCATGTCTTATCCCTTATGAATTCCCAATTTATTTCTAACAATACTTACGCTTTTAGAAGATCCATTACAGTGGAGTTCTTTTTTAACTATTTCCAATAACTGAGAAATAGAGACTTGAGCAAAATTACCCAACAAATTGACAAGGGTTGCAAAGTATCCTGTTCTCATTTCGGGGACATTGGCCCCCAGACTTCTTATCAACCGCTTGAGCACATAATGCAGGTCTTTTTCATTCTAAAATAATAATATTTTATATACGCATTTCTCAAAACAATTTAAAAAAGAAATAAATCAACTTTATATTTTAATGATCACTGAATATCACCTCACACTTCTTTAAAATAACTTCTTCAAATTAAAATCTATTAAAAATTAGTTTTACATTAAAAATAACGTGTTGATACTTAGATTATTGTAAAATTCTAACCTCACTGTTTTGTAATAAAACGATAATTTTGCTTCCTCCGTTAAGTTTAACATCATCTTTGGGAATCTTGAGTAGATCGAATGCATCTAACACAGACGCGGTAACTTTACTTTCATGTTTAATTGTATTATCGTCGGTTTCTTTCATTTTGTTATTTTCAATTCATTATCCAATGCACATGGGGAAGACATGGGAAGACAAAAGTCAACTCACCAGCTAGAGTCAGCTGTCAAGTGTCAACTCATCACAGTGCACATGACATAACTGACAGTTGCTAATATCATTCGCCAATAGGCAGGCAGTGTAGCTTTTTCATCCGGTTGTCACTGTTAGTTTTGGCAGCCACTGTCAAATGCTTTTCGACTCAGAAAATCACCTTTATCCTGTTGTATCATTTCCAGTAATTCTTTTTCTTTGATACATAAAAAATAAATATTCATTAAAATAGAAAGCAAAAATTTAATGTGATTGCACCAACTCAGGATTACAAGAAACAAATAAAAAAATTAGGGCCATTGAATTTTTGTAACTACTCCAAGGATTATTGAAGTTACATTTATTTTATCTTAGCTTACTTTGTGAAAAAAAAAAATTAGACATATCTAGCACAAATTCATGCGCGCGCCATTAGTGTTCCATGTTACTAAACATGGCAGGTCGAAGTGGAAGCGATGATGTTAATCCCAGGTATTTCTTTAAAATTACTTGAATAATTTAAATTATTTTCATTGTGCAGTGTGTATTCAAAGTTTTTATTTAATATTTTAATATATATTACCGAGCCCTTGTTTTTACAATGGAGATATTTTCATGTTTTCAGCCCCCGTTATCATTGAATGAAAGTGGGATTTTTACGTATGCTCTAATAAATAATAGCTATTTGTTCGATATTATTAATCGCTCGGTTGTACATTTGATCATATATTTGTCGCCGGTAGTGAGTGTTTTTCATCTTCATAGGTTATGATTTGTCTAGTGTAGCGGTACTCTTTTCAGGGATTTCGGCGGCGGCAGAAGAACTGTCGGTGGTCGGCCCCTACCTACCGAACCTCCGTACAAAGCTTATGTCGGGAATTTGCCTTCTGGAATAATTCAAGGAGATATTAACAGAATTTTCCCTGTAAGTGTATAAGCCCTTCTTACGTTTTACTATATTTGTCGCGTCTACTATATTCAATTTGTGTGTTGTGTCAGCGTTTGAGGACAGAACTGTATCAACAGCTTGCTGTTCCAATCTAACATGCCATTGCAACGGTTGCCGGTATCTTTATTTGTTGAAAAGTGTGCAACAATTGTCACTTACCAAAACTAGAAAAGAACTATCGTAAAGTTAACCAAATATTGTTATTAGTAGTAAATTATTCACTAAAAAAATCTTAATTGGTTAGTAGCACTATAAACATATTAAGACTTTTATTAAAAACAAAATTCAATAGGAATTTTGAGCTTATCCTGATACGTCTATATCACTCCCTCGAATAAGAAGTGTATGATCTCAAAATGTACAAATTTTACAAGAGAGGATTTTAAAGGAATAACATTTCGTAGTACTTGTGAGAATATGAAATGCAGTGATTACGATTGAACAATATGATTGCCAATTCTGCCATCCTAAGGATAAACGGCACATCTGACATTTTTTTCGTAATGAAGTAATTAACATAGTCGGAATCAGTAAAAGATAGTGAGTGCCCTTCTTCCATATGATGGCAGAATTAGTTTGGAGAACATTGAGCAATACCATTCTTGATTGTAAAACCCAATTTAGTACTTTTTAAGTTGTACACTGTAATGTGATTTGAAAGTTTACTCCAAAATTGTCCTGTTCAGATTTAAAATGGTTTATTGGTTTGAAGAATAATTGTTTATTATTTCCACTCAGAATTTAGTAACTTTATCTATCTATTGAATGAAGCTATTTCATACATTTTAATTGTTTCTCTTATAAAAAGATGTATTCATTTTAATACAAAAAATTATGTATTCTGTGAGTGTAAGTTATAACCTTATGTAATAAGTAGGTAAAGAACAAATATGCTCATTGACTTTCCCACTTTTGTTTCATAATTGTCCACTTTGAGCATATTATTTTCTTTAAAATAAGTCCTTATTCTTAGAAAAACTAGCAAAGTTAGTGACCATAGCAACACTGCTTACTGTAACAAATACTTATTACTTGTATTAATTAAATCTAATTAGATACAAGAAGCAGTATTTCTCATATACATAATATTTAATTTTATACTATAGCCCACTTTTGCATTGAATGGGTTTTGCTATAAAAATTTAATAAGGCATTACTCAATATACTGAGTGATGTTAAACCTCATTAGTGTTAATACAGCAGGCATTTTTAACTCTATGGGCACATGAAATGACATTGAGCATGGGTCTGGTAAATTGTGTTCTGTTACAAACAACTCAATACTTTATGTGTACCATAATTTATTATTAGTATTTATTTATGTACGTACCGACACTCCTCATCACCTTATATCCTGGCTCCACATGGTGCGGGCTATGCGAGACAAACATTACCACTTTAGAATAATTTGTCCCTTGTGGTGACTACCCACAGCATATATATTTTTAAGTTAATCTCACATCCCCTTATTATTTGTTATGGTAACAAAATACAAACTTTAGATTTACTGATTGTAATTATCTTTTTAATGGGCCTCTTAGATGCAGAGCACTTGGACCCAGTGGGGTTTTATGTGCTTTTTCACACCCCCTTATTAACGAACAGAGTAATCTCATAATAGGTTTCTGTATTTTGCAACTGTCAAGTGTTTCAAAGTGCTCTAGTCCTCATTTATTTTTGAGATGACAAAATGCAGAGTGATAATAGGTTGTTGTTCCAAACAATGTAATTTTTACGTAACTTTTTATTTTTCCAGGATTTAGCTATTAAAAATGTGAGGCTGGTGATGGATAGAGAGACAGACAAGTTCAAAGGATTCTGTTATGTCGAGTTTGAGTACCTCGAGGATTTGATAAAAGCTATTGAAATGAATGGCGTCCTTTACGTAGATGGTAACTTTATTAAAATTGATGTGGCTGAAGAAAAAAGAAACGATAGGTGAGTGCCTAGTCTCTAGTTTTTAACAGAAATATTGTTTTTCCATATGAGGCTATTTTAATGTTATGTAATTCATCAAAAATATTGCATTTTTGCATTTTTTTGGTGAGGTCTAGATAGTGATTTGCTTTTTTTAGGATTTCTACTTAATAATTTGTACATTTATTAAAAGCATAAGCATCTTCAGGGATTCCCCAAAATATAAATGGTGTATATTACCACATCACACTTATGCATCACAATATGTATAAATCAGTTTGGGGAATCCCTAAAGATGCGTTACACTTAAACAATCAATGGTGGGGGAATTACTGCCTTTTTTAATATTATGTGTGGTATTCTAATATTCTAAAATTATCTATATAATTTCCATTTTATTTAATTATTCAATAAATTTACTTTCAAGTACATAATTTTGATCCAAAAAATCATGAACTAGTTTATGCCTGTTACTTCTATAGGATAGGATAGAGAGGTTAGGATATTCCTAGAATAAGAAGTAAGCTATATATACTAACCCAGGTGTTACCTATCTAAATGTTAAAATTATGGAGGACACTAATGAAACACAACCCCATAAAAACATTTTCTACCTAACCATATAATCACAGAGTTGAACAGACTCCCTAAAAGTGTTATAGAAGCTTACACTAAATTGGTTTCAAAAACAGACTATACAGATTCTACAAAACCAAACATGCTCTCATCAGCTTTGTAAGCTATTAGTTGTTATATAATTATAATAAAACCAGAATAGTGGAAGAATAACAAACAACTTACGTATTTCTATTATCTAGTAGATAAATTATTAAGTGCTTAAATCGGCTGAACACATCAAGGCAACTTATATATAAATTTCTACCATCATATACCAGCATGATGATGGCACAGGCAAATGATTGATTAGAAAAACGTAGATACAATCTAGATAAAATTTGCACACAGATTTTTTGTTTAAGTTATAAACTCCGGTTTGCCACCTATAGATCCAAAGCTGATTTTTATTAGGGTTAGAGTATGAAAAGCAATGAAAATCGGTTCTGCGTAGGGGAGGAGGGTTCGACCGCGGACGTCGAGACGGCGGCCGCGACGGCGGACGGGACGGCGGGCGCGTGGGCGGCGGCGGCGGCGGCGGGGGCGGCGGAGGGTTCGGGCGGCAGGGCGGCCGCGGTACGTACGACCACTTCGACGGGCTCGACCGCCGTGCGCCACGTCACCAGGGTGGAGGCCTCACACATGGTAACATCTCGCTTTACTAACCCGCTATGGCATCACTAGGGACAGTTGGACCACCACGACATCATTGGATAAGTAATAAGATAGTCATCATTTTGTTAAAAGGTTACGTGAGATGTTTATCTTAAATACGGTATATAGTACTGTACAGTATATAATATACTATACTATACAGAATACGGTGCAGAAGAATCACCCTCCAACTAATGTCAAGCTGATATTCCGTTGAGCACCGCTGACTTTATACTGGTTTAGTGGCTAGAACCCAATAGGAATTACTGTCATACTCCTCCCCGAGCATTGGCATTCAACGAACGTACCTAACATGCGGAGTAACAACTCTTGTCAATATGCCCAAATTTGCATGGGCAGTAAGTAAGCCTGTGCAAATGAAATGCTAACATTTTGTATCAGAAAGATTTGACCAACAAATTACTCCTCCTGAATAACAGATTTATTATAAGTTAATATCTTAATTTATCTTATCTGGCAGACTGGTGCGGTCTTACCTAGGACCTAAATAGGTCTCGTGTGCTTCTTCTAATGTATTAGACATAGGCATACTGACAGAGCATTTTAGTATTTTGGTGTTAATGTTTTAAAAATATAGGCATTACTTTAATTACCAGTAACCTATTGATGCCATTGCACTGCTAACACTACATTCTCATTTAAGGGTGAGGCCAAGCGAGCGTAGCGTAGCGTTTTTTGAGTTGTGTAATAAAGGAGTCGCGCAATTTTAGTTGGTTTAATTAATTCCTTTGAAGGCATACAACTCATTTTGCGTCGTTGTCTAAATGAAACAGGGCTATTCTATGAAACTGAATGCAGCGTAAATTGCGCGACTCATTTTACGCGACTCAAAGGTCAAAAAATTATGCTTGTTTGGTTCCACCTCTGCTTGCAAATGTAACCCTGTTTTATTTGTAACCGCACCATCATAATTGTAATAGTACCACTTGGCTATAAAGGGGCTATTGTGAGACTTTACTTGTTGTGGTGTTAACTTCTCTGTATGTTGGGCAAACTATTAAATTCTTACCATTAATTCATCACACATTCTTTATAAATCTGCAATAATACATTTTCTTGGCTTTCATTTCCTAACTATAACAATTTTCCATCTCATTGAAATAGCATGTGGAATGAAATAGTTTATATTTATTAGGAAAAGCCAGCGATCAACATGGATTTCTGGTAAGAGTTTTTGTAAAGATAAATAACGAGCTTCCGCCCACGGCTTCGCGTGGTACATAAAAAGTAACCTATGTATTAATCCAGACCATAATAATATATCTCTGCGCTAAATTTCATCCAATTCCGTCCAGTAATATTTGTGTGAAAGAGTATCAAACATCCATACATTCATACCAACTTTCGCGTTTATAATATTAGTAGGATTGATGATGATTGATTGATGTACAGGTCCCATTCACCTTTTAACCGCTAGGTGTAACATCAATTGTTGTTCCACTAGTAGATGTAAGTGTGACATGGGCGGTTAAGAGGTGCGGACAAGGTGGACTGATGACATAGTTAAAATTGCAGGAAGCCGATGAATCCTGACGGTTGGTAATCGATGGCTATGGCGTTTTGAAGGGGAGGTCTATGTCCAGCTGTGGACATTTCATATTCTGTGTCTAACATTTTTTGGTCGACGAGTTGCTTGGTAAAGTCTGCCTGGAAATAGGTCCGATCTATGGGCCTCTATCGACTGCATTCCATTTTTTATCTTCGTCTTTATAGTTGTTTAGTACTAAGTAACCATAGTAGTAGGAGTAAGAATATAAACATGCTTTGAGCAGTCATGTAAAAAAGTGAGCGGAGTAATCTCTCTTTTCTTTTTTGTAGAAAGAGACAGCCTGTGCATAGGTACGGCATGAATGATTTTCAATTTCAAATCGTTTGAGGTATAATCTTCACGTGTAACTCGAACTTTATGGCACAGTCTACGCCAAAAATTGATGGTGAAAATCGGTAATTCGAATCGGCTTTATGAATGATCATGGATATTGGGCGGCATTAGGAATGAATTTCCGATTTCGATCATTACTTTGGGCGTCGACTGTACTCGGTTATCTGTACGTGTGCGTGACGTACGGACCGTGGTTGTCGCAGATCGCGAGCGCGGCGGTGGCGGCGGCGGCGGCGGCGGCGCGGGCGGCGAGCGGTGGAGCGAGGGCGGGCGCGCGTCGCGCGGCGCCAGCGAGGAGTCGCGCGGCGGCGGCGAGTGGGCCCGCGCCGGCCGCGCCGCGCCGCGAGCCGCGCCGCCGCCACGCAGGCCCTCCGCCTACGACGACCAGCCGCCGCGCGCCGCGCCCAGACCCGCTGCACCTGGTACACGCCCCCTACATGCGCATACACCACTACGGACTGGCGATGACTTCTTATAAAAAACTACCGGCGTATTCGATTGTCGAGTAGCTCCTTACCGTGATAATAGTATAATACTGTTGCTCTACTAAATACTGTTGCTCTACTGACTACTAGTAGTTAAAGTGACCCCCCGTTATTCGTAATTCATAAAACTTATTGTGACGCAATTAAAGGCTCACCATTGCCAAATTTGATTGGTTTTGGTAATATTTTTTATTTTTTTATTCTTCGATAGGCTGGCGCTCGACTACAACTTGCCTGATGTTAAGCAATGATGTAGGCTACGATGAAACGCGCCAGCCCTGTATACCGATTCACTCGTGATTACGAATGATTATTATCGGTGAGAAGATGGCAGTAGAATGAGCCTCCATGAAGGAGCAACAATTCCGACCCACCCTCTGCGTGGTGTCACCAGACATCGCACCGGAAAACGTCTAGGCCGCTTGGCGGTGTGGCTTTGTCTGGTGGGTGGTCACTAACCACGGCCGATGCCTACCACCAGTTGATTGTCACTTGATTTGCACCACCCGGGGACCACGTGTGGGGATCCAATTAAAGGTGTACACCCACGGACGAAGGTGATAATTGCCTGCTAGTATTTTTTTTGGCGCAACAAGTAGACAAGGTCCAAAGATTTGTTATCTAGCCAGTGTTCCCAAACTCGAGTGATGCGCTAGTAGAGCGTCGCTAACGCTATCGTTCTCCTCACAGACACTTCGGGGCGACCGAAGCTGAAGCTGGAGCCGCGGACGGTGAAGGAGCCGGTGAACTCGTTAGCGTCGACGAGCCAGGCGCACTCGATATTCGGCGGCGCGCGGCCGCGGGAAGAGAACCTCAAGGAGCAGGTGACGGGCGAATAAGCTCGTGTCGTCGCCTCCCTCTCTGTGTATATCTATCATCTGCGGCGCCGAACAATAGAAGCGATACTTGTCTGGGTGCGAGAGTAACGTTCTATTCTTGGCGCCCGCCGCCGTTTCCACGTGTGCCCCGATATTTACAGATTCTCAGTGCAGATAAAATTGTATATGAACTACAAACGTTTTGTTAGGTTATATGAGGTTGTAAATCATTTTTATCGTATATTTTGTTAGCTTTATTTTGTGTATCAAAAGATGGCTTCTTATTGTTTTTGTCCCGCACTCGGCTTGTTTTCGAGCCGGGTGCGGGAGCGCGTCGCTTGATTCATCCGCAGTATTTAAATTGCTAGTATGTATTCTTTGTCTCATTTTAAGAATTTGAGTGAACATACGTTTTATTACATCGGTCGACAGTGTTATGAAAGCATAACGTTATGTTGTATAAAAAAGTGGTTTTAAATGTATTATCCAGTTGATTAAGATCGATGATATTAAATCTGTTTTCACTCACCCAGGCTTGTGTGTACATACGATATCGGCTCGCATAATATTAATTAATTCTTCGAAATTAGACTTGGAAGAAATATATGTTTTTGTTCCTCACTTTTGGGTTATAATAATACTATGTGTATTGAAATATTGTAATAATTATTTTATTTTACGGACAGAGCTTCTGTGATTGGAACTTTGTCATATTTGTTTTTATTTTCATGTAATAATTGTCTAGTTTGTTAGGTCGTGAAAATTAATCATTGAATGAATAATTATGATACATAATTTAAGAGTTGAAATAATATGGTGATGTAATTACGATGTCATTAATAAAATTAACTTACACGTAGGTACTTGTATTTCTACTTTATTACATTATGTGTAATTTCAAGTTACGTGGCAAAGGAATTAAAAAAAAATCGCAAAATTGTAACAGACCATAGAAAAACAAATAAAAAGTGAATTCTTTGTAACCGTGGGTTTGTCTGACCTAGTCATCAATATACCACAGAGTACCAAAACCACTCCACTGCCCTAATGGGACCTAGTATAGTATTTTAACATCTGTGGTTGCACGGATGGAGGTATTATTATAACTACTGTTCTCACTCTTTCACGATAAACGACAATGGGAATAAAAATGTAAAAAACATTTTAGTACTTGAAACATGTCCGCTACAACCGCGCGACCTACTCATAGAATTTGATGAAATTTGCCAGTTAATATTTGTTACAATACATTTGTAATATTTGTTACAAATTTGTTGCAAAAAAAACTAAGACGCTATGACCAACAAAAAAAATTGGTGGCCGCTAGCACCGCCGCTCGTCGAACTCGCTGCCTATGATTACACATAAAACTAAATAATGCAGATAGGCGAATGATACATCAAAAGAAAGGTCTAGCTTTACAGAAATAAAAAACGTTAAACTAATAAATAAAAAGTTATTCAATGTTCAGTATCCAATTTGTCTAGGTAGGTAGGTATCTCATAATTGATTCATGAAATGCTTAATTTATTGTTTAAGTAATATAAATTTGATATTAATTATGACTAGCGGTCAACTAATTTTGGCCAGTGTCTTAGTTTATTTGCAACAAATTCAGAAAAAGAGATGTTGTAACAAATATCAACTAACTCCTGGCAAAATTTCATCTAATTTCATAAGCAGGTTGAGCGGTTGAAACGGACATCTTTTATACATATATATTTCATGCATGGTATATTTTTAAACAATTTGTCTCAAACTAGAGGGGGCTTTACTTTCAAGTTTCTACTTCAGTTTGAAAATACTACAGACCTAGAATCTGGACTACTAACAAATACTCATTTCAATAGTGAGGTCCTAAATTAAGCCTAGATAATCATATACAAAATAGGACTATAGTATGTGTTTCTATTTTACTGGGATTTTATTGACTATTAATCTTCTGCATTGTGTTATAACTACATGTCCCATGTTTCAACACAAATATGTTTACAAGATAAATACTATGGTTGTTTGACTTTTCTATACAAGTTAAGTACCTTGTAAATATATTCATATCAATCCTGTTCACATAAAAAAATCTAAAATGAATTTATTACAATAAATATCAACCCTGCATATTATAAATAGTTAGTTTGGAGCTGGCTGTTTTCCGCAACTCGACGTCCTGTAAATGCACCTATTTTGCGTGATGCAATAGTGTCGACAGTGCAGCTCTAGGAGGAATCCTAGCAGACTTCCTGGAGTGGCCTCGGTGATCCAAGGTGTTCTGCTCTGTATCTCTATAATAATTATCACGATAGTACATTTTTATCCATCTATTGCTTATAATACAAACAATCCATATAATAAAAATCTTATAAATATGTACAATAATAATAATATCCTGGAACATTAACACACTGCCATCTGAGCCCAAACTAAGCCGAGCTTATTCTTATAACTTTATTCATATATCTAGATCTTCATCAGGGTCTTCTTCATCCCAATCATCAACTGCATCAGGTTCATAGTAAACTTTACTCTCCCCTTCATGTATTTTACTCATGTAAGGTAACTTTAAGTTGTTTTTCTGAATCATGTCTGTTTGGTCTACTTCTATTTTGAATGTAGACAAGGTAGCAGGTGATGGTTTTTCCAGTTCTTGTTCTTTAACTTCCTTTTTTATAACAGGGCTCAGTTTAAATGTATCTGTCCTACTATCATAGGACATCAGTTCTTCGCTCCTTATAATTTTGCTGCCCTTTTTTATCCTTGTCCTGATTTTATATGGATTGGTGTTGTCATAACTTACAACAACGTTTACCAAATGATTAAGATGTGTCTGCAGCCTGGAATTGTGTGGAATACAGTCAGTGTGTAATATTAATATAAGTTTTATAATATTGGGATTGCTTATTAGTTTTCTTAATACTTTCAAGCATTCATTCCACCCCAAATTGAGAGCCATTTGGTTAACAGAGTCTATTATTGCCACAGTTTTGACGCTTGCAGATTTATTCACCGTATTCAAGTTACATTCTTTGAAGGAATTAAAATCTTTACACTTATCAAAAACTTTTCTCCATAGTGAACTTGATTGTTCATAGCAAAATAAAGTTACTGAATTATTTTCACTTTGTACGAGTTCAAAAACAAACGGAAAAATATTTTTATCACAGTCATCTTCAATTAAAACTAATGGAGCGGATTTTAACCTAAACAGAGTCATAATTACACGAGTTGTTACAACTTTATTAGATTAGGAATATTATTGTTTTTTAAGGTTATAGAAATACTATGTTCTTGTTGTTTTTTTTTTTTTTTTTTTTTTTTTTTTAATGGCTCGGTTGTAGACCATTTGCCAATAACAAAGTTAGGGAAACTTATAAAACATTAAAACAATTTAATTTAGAGCGGATGGAAAAACCAGGATAGGATTTGGGAAGGATTAAATTTTTAAGTTGGTGTTTAAGTTTATAAAATCAGCTAGAATAGAATATATACGAGGGTTATTATAAGATAGAAGTAACTGGATAGATGTAGGTAAAGGGACAGGAATAGATATCAAATTATTAAAAAATGAATGGGAATCATAGAGGGGGCAGGAAAAAAATATGTGATTTATATCAGCTACACCGATGCCACATTCGCATTCATCAGATTGTAAAATTTTGAGACGGGCAAGATGCGCCGGTGTGCTGTTGTGGCCCAAACGCATGCGTATAAGTGAGGAAGTTGTACGTTTGTTATAAATTTGTTTGAAAAACCACGGTTTGCTCGGGATAGAAGGCTGGACTATTTTGTAATATTTGCCCTTTACTGTAGAACTCTCCGCCCAGAGGCTATTCCAAGAATCTTGAAGATAGTCTGTAGGTAAAGAGCCAAGGTCATGGCAAAAGTTTTTATATGGAAACATATCACCATCGGCGACAGCCTCATTGGCCAGTTTATCTGCTCTACAGTTACCAGAGATGTTACAGTGACCAGGTATCCACGCAAAACAAACAGAGTAACCCGAGATGTTGCACATGTTTAAAAGCTGACGTAACTTAATGATAATGGGGAAAATGGTTTTCAACTTAAAAGGAAACTTCGATAACGTTTGTAGCGCACTCATAGAATCGGAAAATATTATGGTTTTCTTTAACTGTAATAAAAGGACTAATTCTACGGCCTTGAGGAGGCCATAGCATTCACCGGTAAAAACAGAGGTCTGCGGAGGGAATTTCACCTTTTGAACTATTTTAGATTGATGGTGGAATATCCCAACACCTACGTTACCTGAAGAAGAGTTTTTAGAGGCATCCGTATAAATGTATTGGTAATCTTTCCAATCATTATTTAAGATGATGTTAAATCTTTCATTAGCCATGGAGGTGTCTTTATCTATGCCGAAGTTATATGTTATGTCAATAGATCTTACTAGAGATTCTATGTCGCTGGAAAAGAGAGGGTGTGTAGGAGATCGATGCGTGGGGGCTTGTAAGGACATAAACTTACGAAAACTGACAACAGTGCATGGAAGTGGTTTATGAGACCAGGATTTACATGTTTCAATAAGAGAAGACAGAGCCTTAAGTTTATCATATAAGGGATGGTTAGAAAATTGAAAAGCTCTAAACAAGAATTTATCACATAGATACTGACGGCGAAGGAACATAGGAGGATCGACACATTCTATTTGTAGAGCATTGATAGGACTTGACTTCATAGCCCCAGATACTATTCTGAGAGCCTTAGCCTGAATGCGGTCTATTTTAGCAAATGCAGCCAAATTGCCAGGGGCCAATAAAAATGTACCGTAGTCTAGGACACTACGTATGAGCGCGTTATAAATAAGTTTTAAAGTATAAGGGTGAGCACCCCACCATACCCCTGCTAGGCATCTAATAATGTTTAGAAGGCGTTCGCATTTCGAATTTAAATAGTCACAGTGTGGAACACCTAAAACTTTGGAATCTAACATTACTCCTAAGAATTTAACATGGCTCTTTAATGGGATTGGTTGGCTATCATAATATACGAGAACAGGAGAACGAAGACGTTTTCTGGAAAACAGCATACCGGAGCTCTTGGATGAAGAAAGTTCAAGACCGTTATAATCTAACCAAGTTTTCAAACTATTGAGTGCCGAGGACAGAGAAGTACAAGCGGACTCGATTGATTGGTGAGAACAGTATATAAGTAAATCATCAGCGTATTGTAAAACACTAACAGGGCCATTTAAAGAGGATTCTAGATCATAAGCGTAAATGTTGTATAATATTGGACTTAACACTGAGCCTTGCGGTAAACCTTTCCACACAATGCGTGTTAAATTACGCCTTGTGCGGAAAGAGTCTTCTGAAGAGTCGGCGTTCGGAGTTTGCAGATGTATGTATCTACTGGACAAAATATTAATAATAAAGTTAGACAGGATTACAGGGATATTAAGAGCATTTAATTTTTGATATAGAATACTTAATACTACATTATCATACGCAGAAGTTATATCTAAGAAAGCAGCCACGACTGATTTTTTAGATAAGAATGCTAACCTAATATCAGTTGTTAATATGCTGACACTGTCCAAAGTGCTTTTACCACGGCGAAAGCCATATTGAGAAGGACTTAACAGCTGGTTACTCTCAATATACCACTCCAACCGGTTTTTAATTAGGTGTTCAACGATTTTGGTGACAACGGGAGATAAAACAATTGGCCTATAAGAAGAAACATCTGATGAGTCTTTACCAGGTTTTAAAATCGGTATGACTTCTTGTACTCTCCAAGAAGAAGGTACATTACCAGTAATCATGATGTTATTGATGACATCTAGTAGGTAAGAAAGGAAACTGTCACTAAGATGAGAAAAAAAAGAATAAGGAATTCCGTCTTCTCCAGGAGTGGATTCTTTACTAAAGTTATTAACTATGGCTTTGAGTTCTGAAAGGGTAAATAAACTACTAATGAAACCTAGTGTACCTTCAGTATTTACCGGTGGTCCTAATAATAAAGGAATTTGCTCAGCCACTGAGGGAGGACAAAGTTTATCCAAAAATGAATCAGCTAGAGGTAATGGAAGCGTTGCAGAGCATGTTTCTTTAAACGCAGATCTAAATCTCCTGATGTTCTGCCAAACAGCAGACGGCCTAGTTTGGGGGGATAAGGATAAACAGAAAGCTCTCCAACTTTCTTGTTTCTTTTTCCTAAATAGCTTTCTAGTTTCTCGGATGGAGTTACAAAGAATCTCAAAGTTTTCGTTTGAAGCAAACTCCCTATACCTTAGTTCGGCCAGCTTGCGATCCCTGATAGCTTGAGTGCAATCATTATCCCACCAGGGAGGGGATGGAATATAATTATGATGGCTAGACTTTTTCGGGAATGTTACATCCGCGACCTCTATAATGACATTTGCCATGGCAATGGCAGATTCATGTTCGGAGCCCTGAGTGACATTGGGAAGTTGTGACAGCTTGTCATCTAAACGTTGTTTGAACAAATGCCAATTAGCGTTATCTAGTTTGTATTTAAAACGGGATTTACGTTTGGGTTGAGTTTCAACCGCAAAAGCAAAATCTAAAAGTAAAGGATAGTGGTCGCTTCCATATGTATAAGGGAGGGATCTCCAAGTAATCAAAGATGCAAGATCCGAAGTGCAGATTGATAGGTCTGGTGCACTGAGCCCCTCCGTTGGGGCTGAACGCCTTGTTGGGGAGCCCGAGTTTAAAATACATAAATTATGGGAGTCAACTATGTCTAAAATTAAATTGCCATAACTATTTGAAACAGAGCTTCCCCAAGTTTGATGATGACAGTTGAAGTCTCCTATTAATATAAATGGTCTTGGAAGAGCCATTATGATTGTGTCTATTTCAGATAATATGTCATTAGTTGGACGGGGAATATAAATAGAAACAAAGCATATGTTCTTAACAGTAACTGCAATAATAGAGTAATCATTGTTGTGAGGTGGGATACTAAAGTGAGAAAATAATACTGGGTGGCGGATAAGCAATGCTACCCCACCATAACCATCAGAGCGGTCTTCTCTGACACATGCATAACCTGGAATCCTGAATATGGACTCAGGTTTTAACCATGTTTCTTGGACTGCTATGATAAATGGTTTGTATTTATTGATTATATGGATTAAATCAGATTTTTTTGATATAAGACTACGACAATTCCACTGAATTATTGCGGACTGATCCATTATTGTTTTTAATAAAAGAAGAAAATGCTTCAAGTAGTGGGGCAGCGTTTGACGGTAAAACTTGAAATTGGGAAAGCAAAGTAATTAAGGAGGAAAGGAAATCATTGATGTTAATTTCTGTATCATTTTCTTTACTTTTATTTGTAATGGCACACCCATTAGATGGCTCAGGCATCGAATATTCGCTGATTATTTTTCTATGAGCGTCCTTGTCATATCCCTTTCTTGGGCTAGGAGGAGGACGAGGTTTACTAAAAGTGGTTTTTTTATAGCTAAATGAAGTGTTTTTTACAGGTGATGGCAAATTAACAGGTAGGGCTGTGGGTTGGGAATATGAAGGGGAAGATGAAAATGAAGTAGCAAGAACAGCATCTGCATATGAGACCCTAGAAATGGGAGGGTGTAATTTTGAAGCCTCTAGATAAGAAATACATGATTTTGCCATAACTTCTTTTATATTTCTTTGCCGAACATACTCAGGGCATTTCTTGTCAATAGCAAGATGTGCACCGTTGCAGAGGCAACATTGCACATCATCCTCATCAGCTGAACAGCCATGGCCAGAATGGCCTTGTCCACATCGAAAACATCTTGGAACTGAACGACATTGAGCCTTAACGTGTCCGTAACGACAACAATTATAACACTGAACTGTTGGATAAATGTATAATTCTACAGGCAATGAGTTATAACATACAAAAATTCTTTTTGGCAAAACCTGACCATCAAAGGATAAAACTACAGTTTCTGTTGCTTTAAAAGATGTAACACCATCAACTACTACCTTTTTATTTAATCGTCTCACTTTGATAATGGGGCCGCAGCCTGTAGGAATATTAGTGTTTTCTTTTATTTCTTCTTCAGACCAATCCGAAGGGATACCTCTAACTATACCTATTCTCGTAATGATAAAAGAAGGGATAAATGCTTTTAGGTTGCTGGTTATTAAATCAGTGTTACTGAGGAAAGTGTTGGCGTCATTTAACTGATTGAAGGAAATAGATAGGCGATTTCTGCCAATGCGTTTTAAACTACCATTGATAACATTTTTTATGTTGTGTTTTTTTAAAAATCGACCAAATGTAACCGGGTGTAATGTGGTACCATCATTTTGAGACTGTGTTTCTTTTACAATATGTACAACATATGGGGCAGAGTCACTGTTGGTAAACAAAGACCTTACTGGTGGCTGTTGAGGAGGAACTACTGGGGGCTGAACAGGCTTTTCTACGTCGGAACCACAACCGCAATATCCGTCGATCTTTTTACCATCTTTAGTGCGTTTTGTATGTTTTTTGTTGCACGTCCTGCAAATACGTTTCGCCGCAATTCGTTTTCTTTTGTCGCCTCTTAATGACACGGATGAAGCATCTGTGTCCATGCTAGTTTCAGCATTATAATCTATAGTAACATTGTGGGCAATGTCGGGTATTGTACCCCCGGGATCCCCGGGGGGATCCATGGTAATGAAAAACTATGTACTAAAACTTACCAAGCTCTTCTGGCACTAATTTATAAATATACTTATATTTACATAAAAATGTACAAAATTATATTACATACATACAATTACATAAAAAGAGTTTAATTTTAAACCTTATCCTGGGTAAAAAGTTACGTAAAATAATTTTTTATCTGAAACACTAAAAAACCGCGTCAGCCAATTTTTAGGTTTCCCGCGCTACTCCTCTTGTTGTTTTTATCATTCGCCAATAGGCAGGCAAAGGTTTTGACCATACAGCCTTGTCTTATTTTTGTTTTCTTTCAGGGGCATCCAAAGGCAATGTCTATAAAAGTAGTATATTTTGACATCAACATTGATTGGTAAGGTTTGGAATCCTAACGAATCAATCTGTATCTGTGCGATTTATGTATCCTAATTTAGGATACATAAATCGCACGGATACAGATTGATTCGTTAACGGTACTCGTTACACAATCGATTTATCAGCAATGGTAATAATGGTTGTGTTCAAGTAACGAACAACACTTAAGTTATTTTCTAACAGCTTTTGTTGTAAAGTTGTCTGTTATCCTTTGATATAGCATTATTCAATAATCATTTTATTCGTTATTATTCATTTGTAACACTCTCCTCTAGAGAGCAGAAAACTTCACTCCACTTCCTCATGCCTGCTGCTGCTAAGGCGATGGGCCGACCCGCCACCCTACATCTGAAGCTACAGGGGAGGACGATGTTTGCCACCCTCTCTTGCTTCGCTCACCGATTCTTTATCAGCCATCACCTTGTCACAAAATTACATGACGGCCGACCATAACTCTTCGCTTTGGGTCAATACAATGACCACCGATTCGAAAGAGGCGAGGTCTGCACTGGTGACTGGTGACTGGTGGTAGCACGCTTTTACGACCACATCAGGCACTCTGCCAGCGTGTGCAGCGTTGTACCCTTGAGAGCCCCATACTGTCTTCTCCCGTCCGAGGCGACTCAGGTATCTACATGCCAAAACTCTGGTGCATTGCCTGTAAATGCCTTCGTCATTCATATGTTGAGGACGCCGAGACGCTTCTGCGGTTACTTTGGAGGATAGGTCTTACCTCAGCCTCAGCCATCTTGCCTAGAAAGTTTAGTGCTTAGTATATTAGTGTAAAGTGTATTTAGTAATTAGATTTAAAGAAAATATTGTATTTGTTGCATTTTTTAAATTTTAATAATAGTATTTTATAGACGTTCCAGCCAAAACTGAGACCACAACTGAACCTTCGATTAAGTTCTCACTTTCGGCCGACACCGAAACCGAGACCACAGCCGAGGGTTCGGTTTCGGTTTCGGCGGAAAATCTTTTTTTCGGTTGGCAACTACGATTTAAATAACAGTTTAGCAAAACAGCAGTCAATAATTGTAATTGGCTGTTAAAAATCTGTAATTTCAAAACAAATTAAAACTGAAAATTAACCTAAGTACAGTAAGATATGACACAAAATTGAGAATTTGTGATTTTTAACATAAGGAAATTCGCGGATAAAAAATGAACAAATAAAAACTTTATTCCGTTGTACGAAAAATTAAGTTATGTGAGCAAAAGGAAACGATGAGTGGCGACTGGACTGGCCGCACTGGCAACGTGGCGACGCGACGGCATGCTTTCTCTTGCTCACAAATTTGTGAAGTCGCTTGTCGCGTATCACTCCGCACATACATACTAACGAAAATAGGAACAGTGATCAGATGACGTGCGGCCAAGCGATGAATTGTCTACAACAACAGCACGACGACCAACAAAAAAAATAATTTTCATTTTTATTCAGATACGGAAAATAATTCATTATATTAATTGTTATTGTAATAACTACCATTACTAACAACAACACACTTGGCTCATGCTCTTTCACTGTTGACTGTCAATGTCAAGAGAGAAAAAAATTACAGCTATGTCACTCAAGGTGCAAGATTATTTTATTTGGTTGGTTGCCATTACCTACTAATTTAATTAAAATTCCGTATTTACTACCATTTACTACCCGTGCGTCAGCGTAAGCGTTTATATGCTCTTTGCCCGTACGTGCGCGATAAGTTAAGACTCGCCTGGAAATGAACCAGCTACCCCTGTAACTTCCCCTCAAGCTCCCGTGTTGTACTGTAAGTGTAGGCAACGTTATTCTTTTTCTCGTACTGTCATAATGTCACGCAGAGACGACGCGCTCCGATTTTATAATCATATTTGATACTGTGTCGTTAATAGCTATTAGAGTTACTGCTATATTTAATTGTTATTTTTTGTGTTAAGTTTATTGTTATAATGAAGGGTAAAACTTTAAATACTGGAGAGAGAAATCTCGTGTTAAAAGTGTTGGACTTTTTTGAAAACGAAAAACGGAACAAACAGTTGTGTTTACCTGTTAATCAGGCAGTAAACAGAACCTGTATGGCAACGGGTGTTTCGAAAGCCACGTTGCTGAGGATCAAAAGTGAAGCCAAGAGCTTAAGAACTGCTTCACTGACACCTGGTAGTTCTACAGTGAAGAATGAAATAAAATTGCCGACTCCAGGTAAAAAACGCAAACCTAGGAGCGATAGAATACAATTGGACAGTTTCGACTTAAATGCTATAAAAAACATTGTGGATAGTTTTTATACTGTTCAAAAAGAAATACCCACATTGAATAAGATATTAGCTGTGGTTAAAAGAGATCTTAATTTCCAAGGGCAAAAAACATATTTAAGAAAAGTCTTGGTAGAAAAATTAGGCTATAAATTTAAGAAATGTAAGGATGGGAAAGAATGGGTTCATGAACGGGCCTCCACTAGTATACAATTGTACAAGTGATTTGGGACACTACGATCATGAAATGGATGTGATAAATTTTATAAAGTGGATTACAGAATAATTTATTCCTAATTTGCCACTCAATAGCATAGTGGCAATACGAAAAAGAATTAGAAAAATTAACATGGGAAGCCATTAACTAAAGCATTCTTAAGGAGTAGAGCCACATAACAGTGATGATGACTAATGTTATTAAAATAAATACCTACATAAACATAAACTGTTTTTTTTAGCTATAACAGCACTTGATAATAAACATAACAAATGTCGAGGTAAAGTTTAGAAACATACTGCTAGCTATTATTGATAAAGGGATGCTGCTTGGCTGCAGGCAGCTGGGGCAACAAATCCTAAATGATAATTTTGCAATATTTTCTTAACCTTTCCCATACTACTTGTTATTGACAAATCCATTTTATTAAGTACTCATTTTACTGTTAACCCTGCATCTGTGGCGTCACTGCCCCGATCATATCATAATTTTCACGGGTTGTATGTATTATAACAGCATCTATAATAAGTCTATTGGTTGTAATTCCAATAGTTGTAACAAAGAGCATATAAACACTTACGCTGAAGTAGAAAGCTCTTCAAAAATACGACTATGAACTCTTCGAAGCAGTACCTTGACGTCTGAAGATTTCAAAGAAATTAGACAAGTTGAAAGTTTGTAGTGATGTTATGTAAATAAAGAAGACTTGGAAGTATTTTAATATAGTAATATGATTAAGTCTACCTTCATTCCTGTTTTAAGTAATAGTAGAATTCTATTTCGACACATAGTATGTGTCCCGAAACATCAACCTCCCAACCATGAAGATGTTGAGATACTAAAAGATTTCCTGACACGATTCCAAAAAATACTGGTTCTGACTGGGGCTGGAATTTCTACTGAATCTGGTAAGTTCAGTGACAAAAGATGTAATATTTCTTTAACTTAGTACTTATACCTATTTTAACATAATTACACATTGAGTAGGAATACCAGACTATAGATCTGAAGAAGTTGGTCTATATGCACGGAGTAACCATAAACCTATACAATACCAAGAGTTTATTAAATATCCTAAAGTGAGACAGAGGTATTGGGCAAGAAATTTTGTGGGATGGCCCAAGTTCAGCCAGGTGCAGCCTAACCCTACTCATCTAGCCTTAAGAGATTTAGAAAAGGTAAATTATTAATTATGTTATGGAGTCTGATTGACAGAAACTTTTAACTGTGTCAGTCATTCTTTAGGGGTATACCTATTTCTTAGACTAATCCCCGTATTTAAAAACGTATTTTAACCTCAACGCAGCAAAAATAGGTTCATAATTTGTTTGTCTTTGTCTGTCATCTTGACATTTATACTAGTAAGAAAGAGACAAAGTCCATTTTAACTAAAGTCTAAAACGTAGTGATTATACGCTCAGTGCTAAAGTCTTGTACAACTTTTTTATGAATAAGGCCGTGAATCTAAAGTCCAAGGATTTTCGATAAATTTTCAATTACTGCTTAGATACTCAGTTTCAGTTTACTTTTAAATCTACATTCATATTCATAAAAATCTTTTGAGACTGTCATCAAAATGGACGTCTTTATTTTACTAGTCTAAATATCAAGATAACATAAAAAAACAAACAAATTATAATCCTGTTTTAGCAATTTTTTATGAGTAAGACGTTTATGAATACAGGGGCTAGACTTTATTTATTTATATCCAAGTTCATCAATTGGTTTAACTTCTACTACATATGTATTTAATATACTAGAGTGATTGTGTGCTTTTCTGCTTTGTTTCGCAGATAGGAAAAGTTACAGCTATAGTGACTCAAAATGTTGACCATCTCCATCATAAAGCTGGTTCAACGAATGTGATAGAGCTTCATGGTACCGGCTACATAGTCAAATGTTTAAAATGTCCCTATGAAATTACTAGAGAGGAACTGCAAGTAGAGTTGTTAAAGAACAATCCAGATATGGAGAGCACTTTCACTATGATAAGGCCTGATGGTGATGTTGACTTAACTAAGGTAGGCCTCTACTCTACCAGACTACTAGGCCCCAATTCTTGCATTAGTCATTTATCTCTAATAGACAAATGTTGAAAAAAAGTGGCCAATGTCGTTGTTGACATCTATTAGAGACAAACGTCTACTGTGCAAGAATCAGGGCTCTGCATCAGACAGAGGATTCTTTATTGAAAGACTTATTGTGTATCCTATGGTTTCTTCAAAAAGAAAGTCTATATCAAGATACTACATCATTCTGTATTAGAATGTGAAGACTAGGGGAACAAGTGGCAGTGGTCCTCCAGTGAAAATTAAAAATCTTCCACCTTGGTGAGGAGTGATCCCGGTTACAAGTCTGAAAATCTTCAGTACAATGAACAACAGCATTAAATTACACTTTTACAGCTTTAATGCATTGACAGTCCTAAAACAAATTTTGTGTAGCAAAGCCCATATGCATTCCTATTTAATCCAGTTTTTGTTTTACAGGAGCAAGTTGAAAAATTCAAATCACCTCTTTGTCCAAAATGTGAAGGACCTCTAAAACCAGACATAATATTCTTTGGAGATAATGTGCCCAAAGCAAGAGTACAACTAGTCAGGAGTCACGTGTCTTCAAGTGAGGCTGTGTTTGTGTTAGGCTCCAGTCTCACTGTTTACTCAAGCTATAGGATCATATTGCAGGCTAAAGAGGAAAATAAGAAAATTGCTGTACTAAATATAGGTCCAACAAGAGCTGATGATATTGTTGATATTAAAGTGGCAACAAAATGTGGTGATATATTACCAGAACTGTGTAATCTGGTACTTAAAAATTCTAGCAAAATATAGAAAAAAAAATTGTACATAAATAAAAATGTTGTTGTTGTTACATATCTATTAAATCAAATGTAGTTTAAGTTTGTTACTTGTTACTGTAAATTTTGTGATAAAACTACCTCTTGTAAGGGATAATTTAAAATTGTTAAATAAATTTATTATTAAAAAACAAAAAAGTAGTGTCGTTTCATTTTAATAATCATAGTACAAAAAAGTAGGGATACAAAAGTGGTAGTTAAAATCAAAATTAGATTTTAATACACATAGAATAAGAGGACATTAATTTAATGAATATGACAGAAAAATTAAATACAAGTTGATATTTCCTATTATCTTAGGGGGTCTTTACACTCCCATTAATAATAATAGAATTTATTTACTTAGTCCCTCTACGCACTTTGCGATTAGCTAGAAAGAGGTCAGGCATAAACAGGAAGCCTAGGAAAATCAAAATTAGCTATTTTATTAGTCAGATAATAAATAAATTGTACATGTATTTTATAGCTTTTCCAAATAAATACCAGTCTATATTACGAAAAATCACATTACACAAGTTCTTGTCGCCAAACACAAAGTATAATTATTGACCTCATTCCATATTATGGCCGTAGTCTCCACTATTGTTTTGATTTAGTTACATTTCAAATCACAATACATGTAATAATAATAATAATAATAATTATAGCCTATTATCACCTATTACAATCGTTACAGACCAACCGAATAGTGCGTACTAGGATTTAGTTTCAAATTCTATCTTGCACAACTTATTGAAAGATTATATCAAGTTTTAAGAGAAGATAATAAAAGGGCTTAGGGGCTGGATATGAAATTCATTGGGTAATTTACAAATAAGATAAACATGAATATTTCTCATTGAAATTGGAAGCAACAGAATAACAAGTGAGCTTAATTACATAATTTATTAAATTATACTAGTTTAAAAAAAATTGGACACAAACTACATATTTGATTCCAAAATATGTATTACTTTCAGTAGACATACAAATGAGTAGTAATATTTTGCAAACAATTACTTGAAAAATAATGAAATTCCGGAAGTCCTAAAGAAATCTTACTTTTTGTATACTGATAGTCTAAAATCATTACGCACTGTGTAGATACAAGTGTTTCAGTGCTTACAAAATAGTGGGAATTTGCTTTACTTTATTTATAAATATAATTTTGACATTAGATTGATATTGATAACACCTTAGTGAACACGATGGCAGTTTCATTACACTCTATCTGTGGTTAAAAGCGATAGATATGACATAACTCCAGACAAAATTATGTCCAGTAAACAAATCCACAGATAGAATCAATCGCAAGTCAAAGTCGATTGGAAGGTATTTATTATATTTTTAAAAACTTGTGTCCATGAAAGTATTGATGTAAAGGCATATCTTTATATTTCCCTAAATTTAACAATGGCAGTGTTTTGTGATCATAAGTTATGCATCCAATGCTCAATAATGTGTTTGTTATGTGTATCTAAAGGACATATCGTTAAAAAATTCTGATAAGCTTTGTTTATAATAAATTACCTAACATTATTGAATACTTGTCACCAGAGATCATGAAATTGATACAATTTGCACTAATTTTATCATGTTTTCCAAGTTGCATAACCTTACATTTTTGTTCCAAATTCCAACCACATACCAAATGTGATTTTTAATAATATTACAATGATTACAAATGATATTTTAATGATCAGTGTTTTGACATTTTCAATAAATAATGGTAGTTTAAAAATAAGCCACAGCTCAAATGGAATAGGACTTAATTGTTGATAGTTCACAATCACAACTAATAAATATTAATGGGGAAGGGTTTATAAAACATCGTGGAACATAGTTTGTACTAACCTATTGATATTAAAATTAATCTTTTGAAGCCTACCTGTAGTTTCGCCACTTAATCTCGAATATTTTTGGTGTTCAGTTACATAAGTGTTTCTTTAATTGCGAAACGACATTGGTATTAACTCGCGAGGCGACAGAGTTAACATTTAAAACACATTTAGACTTAAAATAAACTCATTTAACTTCACCACCAGTCTTAGATCACATTGAAATGTTTTGTCACTACAATAAAACCGTATGTAATACTAAATGGGTTGCTCATTCAGGTCAATTGTCTATTGGATGCAACATTATAAGAAGTAGTCGGCCTGCGGCTTCTTGGACGGCACGCCCCGCGACTCCTGCGGCGCCGCCTCGAAGATTGTGAACTCCCGCTGCAGATTCTCGTTTAGTTCTAAAATAGCGGCCACGTTCCCGCATCTGTCAACAACAAATTATTTTTACTCCAACAGCAAAGGTGAAATCCTGTAATATGTTATCTACCGACCTGCACTCAATAGATTCGTTCTATCCAGTAATTCGCATGGTGCATAGCTGATGTAAATGGATACACTAACAACTTGGTCAAGTGCTCTTTCACTATGTATTGCAAACCACAGCAAAGATTAGGTTTGCAGTATTTTACTCACGATAGTTACTAATTATAGTTTAAACATAATAAATAATCAAGTACCTGTAGCAGTAGTTAGGTGCAGACCACACAGTGAGGACAGTTTCATTAAAGTGCCACTTGTACCCCTCCATGACGAGCTGGTGTGCGCGGCAGATCATGTCGATGTCATTCGATACGTTGAACTGCGCGACCACGTCAGAGCCAAATAGGTAGCCGGCTCCTCGCGGTGATACGCCCCAGCCTTGTGTATCTATGATACAACAAATCACACATCAGCCTTGACGTCAGGATATTATTTGGGAACAAAATTACATAATTATGTTATGACTAATTCTAAATTAAAAATATAACAACCCCTTATGCATATTTTATACAGTAAAGAACTATAATATCACTTCCACTTCCGAATAAAAAACGCATCAAAATCGGTCCCTCCGTTTAGGCAATACGTGGCAACAAACTTGTAAAAAGACACGTCAAACTTATAACACCCCTTTTTATGTGGGGGGTTAAAAATAATGTTTCTATTGCTAGATAAACACAAATCATTTCAATGAGCAGCGGTGGCGCAGCAGTACGGGCCTTAGGAATATAAGGTCACAGGTTCGATAACCAGTAGTGCCCATACATCTTTGTGTGAATTGTTTCATCGCCACTGCTCAGTATAGGTGAAGGAAAACATCGTGAGGAAACCGGCATGTCTAAGAACTAATCATTCAAGGACATGTGACATCCACCAAGCTGCACTTGGCCAGCGTTTGGGGATTAAGACCCGTAACCAGCAGTGGGACACTAAAAAAATGGTTGACGTGAAATTCAATGAAATCGAACCTATCATACATTAATCTACTTCAATATTCACTAGTTTTAATTTACTGACATTTTCATTGTGACGTTTATACTCGTACTTTAAAAGACTGTCACAAACCTTCAGGGTCACTCCACAGCAAGTCACACATGGGTCCATCGTGTGGCACTTCTTGCTTGCGGTCAATTGTGCGAATCTGGTCGAGTGTCTGTATGGAGGGACTTAGACCTCCATGCACACAGAATATACGACCGTCGATGATTGCTGACAGTGACAAGTAGTCAAAGATTTCTGTACAATATCTGAGAACAAAAACAAAAAATTACAAACCAATCCAATAATAATAGATATCATTTATTTCTATGTTTAATTTACAATATAACTTAGTCTAAGGAGGGTTAGTTTTAATCTATTCTATTTTGTTTTGTATTGGCTATGAATTGCATGTTACTGCGTCTACATATATATGGGCAACAATATGTCAAGGCTTCAGTTTAACTAAGATTCAGTTGGGCAGAGTAGCTTTCACATTTCTATTAATGTTGATAAATATGAGAACTTATATGAAGCCACAACTTGCTAAAATATTAATATAGTGCTCTACAACAACTAAAAAAAATGTGTATCTTACCTCCACACAGTTATTGAGCCATATTTTCTAAGACATTCATCATAAAACCCGTAGACTTGAGTAATTTGTCTTGATTCATGGTTGCCACGAATTAATGTAATGCGGTCTGGGTACCGAACCTAGAGAAAACAAATTTAAACTTATGTCGAAATATCCACTTGAAGATACAGCAATAATGTGTAAGTAATAAATTGGTGTACTCGGAACATGACCCCAATTCTCTGATTTACAACTTCATCCTGCCTGACAGTCCTTAAAACTAGGAGGATGCCAACTAAACACAACCCTTCAATGCACTTTTTATTGAATACATCCTACCCGGTAAAGCAGTGCTACCTGCTGGGTCCAAAAACAGAATATGACCTATAAGATTTCATAAAAATCAGTCAAGCTGTTTCAGAGAAGTTTTTTTTTTATTTTTCTTTGCATAAAAACCATCCTCGTACTTCAAGGAATATTCTAACAAAAGAATTAGCGAAATTGGTTCAGCTGTTCTCGAGTTATGCGCTTACCAACACATTTTGCGATTCATTTTTATATTATAGATGTGTAATCATCACAGTGGAACAATCTTTCTAAAAATGTTATAGAATACACACATTCACATTAAATTGTTTAAGAATAAACTAGACAGATTCTTAACATCTAAAAATGCACATGCTACAGTTTTGTAAGCTGCTAGTGTGATTTTAAAGAAATAATATTTTGGTATCAGTATTGCCTATTATTGGGAGAGCACCATGTCCAGCAGCAGACCGGTAATATTCTGCGACATCAACACACACATTCATCTGATCCCCTACTAAACAAAGTTAACCACTAAACCCCCTGGGTGTTTCATAACACATTTATACCAGGGGGTCTCAAGAACTATATGTGACAACTGCGACCATTACTTAGGTACCTAACATTTATCTGGGTGTTTATCTGTGGGTTGTTGCAGTATCATGGCTTTCAAACAGATAATTTTGATCGGTTGTTTTGTCAAAGCAGAGTTGATTGAGTGTTTTTTCTAAGCATGGAAAGTCTGCCAAAGTGTGTTAAAATTTATAATATACATTTTCTTTTTATGGAATACGATATCTATCCATGCAAAGCAAGGGCGGGCGTTATTAATAATTTTTTGGGTTAACCAGCCAGTGGTTTTCAATCTTATGTACATACAATTAAAGTATCACATGAAAAAAAAAATAGGTACCCAGAGTGTTATGATGAAACATTTTCCATTATAAATAAATTGGTTCTTAAGCTATTTTTATTTTTTTCTAGTGACCCATCGTGATTGCCAAAAGGTCACAATCATCTTGTAAATCATCAATCATCTTCAAATAGTCACGCAAGCCTCTACATACAACCCTAGGATTGTTCCAAAAAGAGGTAACAAAGACTAAGCAAGCAAGCTGTCTTTCAAGTACTTCACAAGCCTACAGAAACAGTATTATTTTTTGATGTCAGATTAGTCAGGTTTTGGTCCAGCTTGCTATAATGATGGCACCACCAGTTCATTACATTCAAACTCACCTTCAATGCAAGCAGTAATAGAAATGTTTCTACTGAGTAGAATCCTCTGTCAACAAAATCTCCCATAAATAAATAATTAGTTTCAGGAACATCTCCACCAACTTTAAATAGTTCTTTGAGATCATAAAACTGTCCGTGTATATCACCACAAACCTGGAACCAATAAATAGTAAAGTCAAATCTCTATAAGGTTTGCACACATTATGCACATTTTAAGCCTGCAGCAGGTCAGATCACGGTGCAAAAATCGCTTAATGTATTTTATACGAATGAATGTATGAATTGAATGTATTTTTTACACTATGTCAGATGTACATTAAGCTGTGCTGCAGTGTGGTATGGTTCTATCGGCTGGTACACAGTAGATACATTCTGATCAGCTGTGGGGCACTAAGGAGACGATTATTTGAAAAGTTGAGAGTTTACACCTCAATCCACACATGCTGGCTGAGTGCAGGTAAGTGTATGTCACTAGTCTTCGAATGATAGGTTCTTAGTTATGAAACGAGTACAATGTTTAAATTATACATTCAAAACATTAGCAATGCCAGATTCATTGCATATGTAGGAGTCCATGGACTCCTGAATATATTATGTTGAAACTGTCACTAATAAAAATACTTGTAAAGCAACTACACCTTTAAATCATTGCAGTTATTCAAAAAGTATGCTATGAAGGTGGGTAGTAGAAGCAATCAACTCTATTGATGGTTATTTCGCTTTTTAAAGAAGGTAGGTAGCATTTATTTGTAATAAATAGATAATAAAAGTATCCAAAAACCACACATACAAGAAATAGCATGAGTTGACTTACCGTAACAGGTGAATCGACACGCTGAACATTGCTCTCTTCGACGAGAATTTCGCGGGCCTTGGCACACAATGCCTTAACCTCGGCTTCCATTATAATCTCACATCGCTTTAGCTGCTCTATTTGGCGGTCCAAATCACTAGTGTCGGACATTGTTTAGTTTTAGATCACAAAAGCTAACTAAAAAGAAATAACGACTAAGCAAGATGACGATACTATGAATGAGAATTCCTACGTCGAATTAAAAGCTTTGTATTAGTGATGACGATTGTCTTCACAAAAGACAGGTTATATTTAATTCTTAGTAATTGTCGCATTAGCAAACAGAATCTGCAATTTTTGAGCAAACAATCACGATGCGTCCGCCATTACCAACAAATACCGCACCAGAGACAAAACAAACTTTGGAAAGTCCAAAGAAAAAAGAAAAATCAATCATATGTCACAGATTATAAATTTATATTTATTAGACATCTCTTTGGTACGATCCAAGTTCTATCACCGACAAAATATCGACTTGACACCACTTTTGGCACTAACTTCTTATTCATAAGATTTGTTTATTATTTAATAAAATAATGTACCTGAACCCATTTGTTTTATTGGGCCGTTCATATCGTATCTACAAAAAAATGTACACAAATTATTTAAATAGTACAGTTTATTTTATTACCTTCGGGACCGCGACGGTGATGGTATTTTAAAAAATGGTCCCCTGATGATTGATGACCTATGCCTTAAATGTATTTTATTCCTCTCACACTTTACCATAGTAACCGGCTACAAAGAAGCGGAAAAAAATAAGTTGTTGTTCAAATGTATAATAGGTCATCAAGCTCATTTATTGTCTACAATCATTAGATCACATCAGTTCTAGACGCTAACTCCAGTGATTAATTATATAGAACTTTACAACACATAATATATCCATTTATCACCCTGTGTCTCTAGACCCAGCAGCGGTTTGGGGCCATGCGTTGTTATGACAGTTTAGAGAGTTTAGTCAGTTTCTTCTTTTTTCAGAATGAAGATTAATACGCGTGAGAAAATAAATTCAATCAAGCGCACGGGCAGGTGCGGGACTCGCTCGTTACATGCCTCCCCGTTTTAGGTATAATAATAATAATAATATAATAATATACAGTGGGACATTAACACACACGGTCATCTGATCCCAAACAAAGCAGAGCTAATAAATAATAAAATAATAAATAAACATTTATTTGCCAATTATAAGGGAACAATTAAACATTTTGTACTTGTAATTAAACATTTTGTAAGAGCTGGTACTATGGAAACCAGATAACTGGTAATACACTACATACAATACTTTTCTTTTGTAAATATATACTTAAATACAGATAATTACACCCAGACACAGGACAAACAGACATATTTGTCTCGGGTGGGAATCGAACCCACGACCTGCGTGGCGTGAAAAGCAAGTATCTTACCGACCACGCCACCGGCCCGTCAAACGTATAAAACATCTATGGTTTTAGGGTACCCTAATATTATATTATCTGTTCTTTTTTATTTTCCATTCAATTCTGAATTCCTTCATTCACCTATCATTCACTCAATCAATTGTATGTTGTTGTTGTTTTTGTTCTTCCTATCGATTTTCGGAAATTTTGTTTTCGTTTAGTGTGATACAAGTGAAATTTTGTGGTTGTAGAAATCTAATACGGAATAATGGGAAACATACACACCGTAGGACCGAACGAAGCCCTAATAGTTTCAGGTAATTAGCATAAGTTTTAAGATAAATATTGTGTACCAAACTCAGTTTCTGAAGATACATATGTTTAAATTGTAATTTTCCGTTTATTTAACATTTTAAAAGTCATTTGGCCCCGATATTGGGCTATCTTATCTTATTAATATTGTTTTTGCTTTACTGATAATAATATAACCTAAAATGTTTTGATAAAGGCCAAACAAGACGCCTCTGCCTGTCTTCCTCTCACTCTGGCTTAACCGTAAGCAAGTCGCGTCGTGTGCTTATGATGGTTTTCTCAACCGATGCAAATAATTTTAATTTAATACAATTTATAACAAGACCACACCCTAAAGTGGAAACAGAGTAGGTAGGTATAAACGTAGATAAATAAAACAACAAATAAAGTTTTCAGTTTGTGATTCTCTAGCGTTTAACGACTTACCTACCTATCTGTAGAAAAGGTGGTAGTTAGGTAGGTAACTTATGAATAACATTCCAATGTTTGTTCCAATTAACTCATATAGTCGACTTATTAACTGCATCACGTCACCCAAAGAGTATAAGACCTACGTCACCCACCTTGGAAGGCTCATGAGAGCTCATAACGAACGCAGATTGCCGTTTGTCTTATATCTATGCGACAAGGAGGTTTGTAAGGTTAGGTGCGCGATGCAATACGAAGAAAATTTACATAAATATTAATTGTTAATTATTTATACCTCATAGGTATTCGTATTAATGTTTGTGGTTTTTTCAAAAACCACTGATTAGATTTTAATGGATTTTACATATTTAATGGTTAGGTACTCGTACTAGTTGGCCCGGCGAACTTCTTAGGTACCACATACTCTTCACCTTTTAAAACTTCCTTAGACTTGTATGAGTAGGTACCTACTTTAACATCAAAATCAGCTAAATCGGTTCAGCCGTTCTCGAGGTTTAGCGCGACAAACGTTGGTTCATTTTTTTATTGAAAGTCTACTTTTCGCTCGCAGCTTCGCCCGCTTGGTAAAATGTCCATGCTATCCTAGGCTATGATCTCTCTCTGTGCCAAATTTCTTCCTAATCCAGTAGTTTTGCGTGAAAGGGTAACAAACATCCACACATCCATAGAAACATTCGTATTTAGGTATAATATTAGTAAAAAATAATTAAGCTCAGAGAAAAATTAAGATGTGTTGAAGACATGGTAGGGATAGATGACGAAAAAATAAGAAAACGGTTTCTAAAGTGAATACTCACTATTTAATCATAGAAAACAAAAATTTGTTTTAAAATCGGTCCACAATTCACGGAGTAGGTAATCGGCGAACATACCCGTACATGCAACCGCACATATTGTAGAACCTTCCCCTTTTTTTCAGATGTCTGTCAAAAATAACCTAATTATAAATGCGAAAGTTTGTAAGAATGTATGGATGTCTGAATGTATGTTTGTTATACTTTTACGTAAAAACTACTGGTGTGATGACTGAAACAAGATTTTGCATCGACTTCAATAGATGTGATTTGTGAAGTGAATAATTATGTCGCTGACCGCTTAGGTGCCCCGTAGGTATGCTTGGTTGCCGACTTGGTAGTGTAAAAAAAGGTACCAAGTTTTCAAAAAGACATCCAGTTCTGAGAATATTTTATTTCAGAACAATTTTCATACATTAAAGACCTTGATTTCATAGGTTCCACGCAGATTTTATAAGTGCAGCGGCTTTCTCCCCGATCATCATAGCTGGTGCGTTTGTATGAGCAACAATAGTCCGCGGGATTATGCTGCTGTCGACTACACGCAGGCCATTCACACCATACACTCTTAGTTCGGGGTCTACAACTGCTTCGGGATCTGTCTGTGGACCCATTCGACAAGTCGCGATTTGGTGATGCAGAGTTGCGGTCATCGTTCTCAGCGCACATTCCCAATAACTGTCGCTGTTAAATTCATACTGTTTGCAATTAGGATACTTTTTAGTATACAACTTGGCTCCGTATTTTTGGAAAGGTGGTGTTTCTACGATTTTTATGGCATATCTAATTCCCGCTATCATTGTATCGATGTCTTCTTGGTATGTTAGGTAGTTTCCGTATAGTTTAGGTTGTTGGTAAGGATCTGTAGATTGTAGCTTCAAGAGACCTTTTGATTTCGGGTGTAAGAGCATAAGTAAGATATTAAAAGTGTCGATGCCTTCGACGGGTCGATAAACGTCCTTGTAAAGCCAATCAGCAAGGTGGATGCCTTTTGCTACAATTCGTCCTTCGTCTGAAGCTAGTGAGGCACAGGAGCCTATTATTTCTATATCCGGGTAGTCGCCGACTTCCTTGGAGACATTAGTTTTGATGTAACCAATAGTCTCCACCGCTGACAACGATGACAACGGACCTTCGCCATAGTGATCAAACTGAATCACGTTTTGTATAGTAGCTATTTTCTTATCGATAAGAGTCATGTTAGTAGTGTTTAATGTAAAGACTAAACCGGGAAACGAAATATGATCATACAATGTTTCGCCTACTTTGAGGTCTTGTATCACAGGTATCCCAAAAGATTGTAAATGATCTCTCGGTCCAATGCCAGATAGCATGAGTATATGTGGCGACTCTATAGGACCGGCCGATAGGATAACTTCTTTATTAGCTCTGATTTGGTATGCAAGACCGTTTTTGTGAAATTCGACACCCACGGCTTGTTTAGTTGCAGGATCAATGATAACTTTTGTAACTCTGCTTGACGTCAGAATGTGTAGATTTTTCCTCTTTTTGTTTTTATGAAGAAATGCTTTAGCGCTACTGGTTCGGTGCCCTTTGGACATCGTTGCTTGAATATAACTAAAACCGAAAGCATCGTCGCTGTTGTAATCTACTCTGCGATTACCAAGTAATGCCGTTGCATCCAAAAATACCTTGGAGAGCTTGGACCTGAAATACACAGCATTTTTTGGATCTAGTTATATACCTTCTAACTATTAGTCATAAAATTATTGTTATTATGGTGTTTTCATGTAATTACCTAAATGGTACATCTTCTACGTCTAATTCGCCGTCGCGACCGTGCCATGGGGAATTTTTCAGGCCACGAAGATTTGCCCGTTCCGACTTGATGTAGAGCGGAATTACATCATCATAAGACCTGAAATATTTATTAGATTTTAGATTTAATCTACCAAATTACCTTATAGTGCAAGCTCTGTTTAGTTTGAGAATCATCTCAAATACGCAGCCATGGCAGCATGTGTTAATGTGCCAGGAAGTTGCCCCAGCGAACTTCGTACCGCATATTTCTCACCTTTTAAACCTTCCTTGGACTTGTAAACTAAGGTGCTCACCAAGACCAAAATCAGCCAAAAAGCTAACAAATGTATACGAATGATTTATACGTGTAACACAATAGCCGTTGATAATTTATTAGTTATCTACCAGAGTTAAATATTGTTAAATTACTAATATGACTATTCAAAAATAAAGTTGGGTGGTAAAGAAGTGAAAATTTAGCGGTGTAGTATTTGTTTTAGTATTTGTCTTTGACAATTAGTTATTTAAACAATCTCTCCGCCTTACACACGCGGAGTGTAGGGAACAAATTAGTTAGGAAACTTCCGACAGGCGTAAATCGAAAATTTACTGTAGCACAAAGTGCAGTTATTGCTGCAGAAATGTGTAATTTAAAGTCTTTATTGATTGATTTACCTTTCCTTTCTATGTTTCAGGTAAGTCGTTAGCTAACCAAACTGCATAGTAAGTAATGATATCAGATTTAAACTTGTAAATAACGACACACACATACCATCCGTAGTTACCATCGGCGGCGATCCCGTCCCAGTCCCTCTTCATTCCTCGGGTGTAGATCATGTAGTTCACCACGCTGCTACCACCCACAGCCTTTCCTCGTGGCCAAAAACATTTCCTGTCCTCCATCCCTGAAATAATCATCAAGGTTAGTCTGTCTGATTACTTGGTTATAATTTTAAATTATTATAATTCGTCTCTTTTTTTACCTCCTTGGACATGAAATGAACCTAAGCAAGGCAGAGTAGATTGCAAATTGAAAATATAGTTCAGTGTCGTGATATAAAAATGTAGAAATCGAATTGGATGATTTTAACTCTACTGTACTTCGTTTAGCTCCGGCCCGTTCAAAAGAAGTAACATCCTAAATATCTCGTAGTAATTTATTTATACCTGTGCACACTCCTGGCTGATATTCCATCAAATAAGGCCATACGTATTCTGTTTGTTGGAGGAGTGGTGCTAACATTGGTACGTCAGTGACTAACGATTCTCCTTTTCCAGCTTCTATGAGTAACACAGATGCCTTCCGACCTTCGCTTAGTCTGGCCGCTAGAACACTTCCCGCTGACCCTGCACCTACGATTATGAAGTCGTACTCCGATAAAGGCCCTTTGAAACCTGCAATTATATTAAATACATAATATGCATAAAATGCAGTTAGGTAATTAAATTCAAGATATTAAAAGTCAATCTAATTGTCAGTAGTGGATCACTTAGTATGATTTTCTATTAAATGATACCTTTATGGCAGTAGTTCGATGCATAACCAATTAGCCATAAACGAATTTAGATAAAATAATTTCATTTATCTTTCTGTTGTTTTTGAAGTAGTATCAATTGAAATCAAGACCATAACACATTTTCTGGTTTCATTAATTTTCAAAATTAGTAGCACAAAAAAGCCATTAGAAGTCAAATATTAACGGCGCACAACGTTTTTTGCAAACTCAATTATTGATATTATTTCATTACGCTCAATTCAAAATGTATCTAACTCCATCTACCTTAATTTCGAAAAACAAAAATAAATTGAAACAAGATATAATTAACTACAACATTAGATGCAAATTAGTGAAGTTAATAACTAATAAGTACTAATAACAAGCTACGGTTATGTATAGTACTGCAGATGAAGGATAAGGTTGTTGACCTTAACCTTATAGTAGGCCAGTCGTTAACATCGTTTTTCTTGTTGCCATAACAGGCTTATGTTTCGCATGTAACTGTTCCGTACATCACATAAATGACCCTGTGCCGGTGTCATTGACATCTCGATTGCATTTATAAGGTTGAAGGTAACTTTAACACAAACTCTTTTTTGAAAATTGTAGTTGGTACATATAAATTTTTAAATTAACCGTATTTAACGGGAGAAATATGTACGCGTAATATAGGTATTATTAATTTAATTATAAGATTGCATTTTTAAAAGAAGTAAACAGTTTTTCATAGACACTTACCCTTTGGCAGTTCATATTTGTCTCTCAAAACCGAAAATATATCTGGAACATCAGGTCTTAATGGCAACATAGGGGTACTTAGCATTGCATCAAGAATCCTGCTATTCAATGAGGTTCCCGTTAATCTTTTTTCCCTGATATTGTCCCTGCAATATCCATTGCAGTCCATGGGTTTGGCGTAGTCTTCATCGATGGCGACAGTAGCTTCATCTTCATAGTCATAATCATAACCAGAACATGCCAGAATCGTTAAATAAACAATAACAATAGTACACAATATCTTATTCATCACTGGTAGCTGTGTTCTTGACCGTGACCAAACACCTTATGCGATGAGCTACGTTTGAATGCTAAGCTTAAATCAACCGGTTTGTGGTTTCTTAATTTAATTCAGGTTCCGTCTCCTAAGAAACTTCTTGTAAATACAAGAAGAATTAAATGAATTTCCTGAATTTCAATTAAATCATTGCTATTCAGGATATAGGGACCTCGACTCATCTATGATTTTTTTTAAATCTAAAATAGGCTTGCGCTTGTCCACAACTTGTTGATGTTAAGCCATGATGTGGTCTACCATGGAATTGGCATCCGTAGTCGCTCCTTTATTAAAATCTTGACTTATTAAGAAACAATTCTTAATACCTTTTAAATTTATTATGGAAAATATAAAATTACTTTTTATTGGCGACTTTCTAATATATAATACGAAAATACAATGTACCTTTTTTTTTTTCTTAAGTACTTAATTTAAGTGGTTAACAGGGTTTTTGTGACAAAAAATCTTAATCATTATTAATGATACATTTATCTAGCTCTAAAGAATAGACACCTGAAAATGTTAATAGGAAATCCAATTAATGTTGGCATTGTAATGAATATAATGAAAATTTGTTAACAATTTGCTATCTGTTAAATACGTACGCTTCGAGCGCAATGCACCCGAAGCAAGGACGGTACAGAGTCGATAGTATGCGAATACTTTCCGTTCCGATTAGATGCGAGCCGGTTGGTCTTAGCCATAGAGTAGCATAAAGCTCTATAGAATCATTCTATATATGATAGAATATTACTATGTATTACCATCAGACTGCCTGAAATTTTAAATTAGTAAACTAACTTGAAATTTCAGGCAGTTATGATGAAGGGGAAAAGAAAAACTCCTCTTTAAGTAGGTACATAAAGTTTAAGTTACATTTATTGGAAAGAAGATTTTTAATTTATAATATAATAAAACTAATTATTAACCACAACGCTAAGCATTTACATTATTTATTTTACATTTACTACCTGGATAGAAAAACTACTAAATTTTTTTTCGCTAAGCGCTATATATTTGGTGAGCTCCACGTTAATTTGATTAAATCGGCTGCCTTTTCGCCAATCATCATAGCTGGTGCGTGTGTATGTGCAGATACTGTTTGCGGTATTATACTTGAATCGACCACTCGCAAATTTTTTATGCCATGTACGCGAAGTTCAGGATCTACAACAGCTTCGGGGTCTCCTTCAGGACCCATACGACAAGTTGCTATTTGGTGATGTAGTGTCGCAGTAAGGGTTCGTAAAGCACACTCCCAAAACTCGTCAGAATCAAACTCTAATGACCGACATAAGGGGTAACTGGAATTGTGTACTTTAGCTCCATAACGCTGGAACGGCGGAGTAGCTGCTAGCGCTTGAATATGACGTATCGCTGCTATAAACGTCGCTACATCTTTCGGATCTGTTAGATAATTCCCATACATGAGGGGATGACTAAAAGCGTTGTTATCTTTTAGTAAAATTCGCCCTACTGATTTAGGATGCAGTAGCATAGGAAAGGCACTCCATGTGTCCTTATTTGGGTTATCCAGCTCTCCAAAAGCTTCATTGAATACTTCGTCTTTTATTCTCATGCCTATGCGCACTGCCTTACTGCTGCCAGGACCACCGTCTGATGTAATAGAGCCTCCGATAGCTATAAGCTCAATGTCAGGTATGTTAGGATCGGGCTCGTCAGACACCGGAGTTTTAATATATCCAATGCCTTCTACCCCTCCAGGTGAGGCAGCAACGCTAGGGTTATTTCGAAGCCACTCAAGCGTGTTTTGAATATTAAAATCTCGGTACTCACTAAAACTCACGCCAGTGACGTTCAACTCAAATATAAGCCCTGGAAAGCATATATGATCGTACAAAGTTTGACCAACTGGAAGATCTTTTATAACAGGAATGCCCACCGAGATTAAATTATCTTTAGGGCCGATGCCAGATAACATAAGAAGCTGCGGTGACGCAATAGGGCCCGCTGACAGAATTACCTCTCTGCGAGCTCTGACGGTTCTTTTTAGTCGTTTTCGTACATATTCCACACCATACGCGCTGTTTGTTTGATTATCAATAAGTACTTTTGTAACGTAAGATTCGGGTAAAATGTGCAAGTTTCGCCTTTTTTTATGAGGATGTAGAAAGGCTTTAGCAGAACTCCAACGATGTCCATGATCGGTGTTGGTTTGTACATAGCCGAAACCCAATTGATCTGGTGAGTTGTAATCTATAGTTGGGTGTCCTAGTGTTCTCCCGGCTTCTAGGAAAGCTTTCACCAATTTTGTTCTGCAATATACATTTTTGAAATGAGAAAAAGCTCCCAAGTGCGTGTCAGTTCACGCGGGATAGATATTCTTGGGATTTAGTAATATGAAACAATTTTATTTGGTAGGTAGTTTTCCTTTGAAGATATCTAGGTACTATCTACACGATCATATTTATAAGGCGCGTAGTTAAAATTTTAGTGGGGGCACTTGATTTTAAAAAAATTTGCTACTTTGCAGTGAAATATTTAACAAACGGGTAACTAGTACGAAAGCTAACGTTAGGACTTAAGACTCCTAAACCCCAGAAATATTCACTGCTTTAAATTGAGTGTCCTAACACAATAATTTACCTAAAATCTAAATATTACTAGTACGCAATAATTTGTTTAAAAATTATATAGTAGGTACCTATCTATAATGATGTTTGCAGTCCCGGGGTTTGCAAGGATCAGGGTTGCCACCTTTTTTTGAACGCAAAATAGTTTTATTTTTAAAACGATGCAAAAAGTATAGTAATGTTGAGAAATCTTATAAAAAATATAGTACACATTTATTATTAGTAATTCTTTATTTATCAATGTGTATTTGTTATTCGTCTTTGCTTTGGGTAATTTATTCATTAAGTCATCTACAAGTGCGAATTTGAAGTATATTATTGTTCTTTGAATTTATCCCTTTCGGGGAAGGCTGAGAAAACTAAGCCAAATACTGCCAAGAAATGTATTATATACAGTTCGATACTACATAATATAGTACGGGTGGCAACCCTAGCAAGGATGGCTTAGTTTACACGTAAGTAATATTATTTCTTAGTATTATTTCGAATAATTATATAAAAAGATCACTCACTTTTTCGCTACAAATTGGATGGGAACAACGCCGTCACGATTTCTAAAGGGACTCTTTTCCATACCATCTAGATCGGCCCTTTCAGATTTCATATAATATTTGAGAACCTCATTATAAGACCTGTAAAAAATATAAATACATATTGTACATATAGCCACGCTAGTGCTGGTCACGATATAAGATGTAGCCACGTGTAATCCTACTCTTGAAAATCACGAGACGTTCGTAAAGACTCTTTTTTCAAAGCCGATTTCTCATTTACAGATATTATGCTTTAGTTATTGTGGTGTATATTATTATCCTGTTTACCATCCTGTATTGCCGGCTGCAGCAATCCTATCCCATTCTCCAGGTCTCCCACGGGTGTAGATCATGTAGTTTATAATACTCGTGCCTCCTACACCCCTGCCGCGTGGCCAGTAACAACGTTGGTTGATCATACCTAGAATATAAATTCGATAACCAATAAATATTTATTTGACGTGTGTGATTGAATGTTCGACGGTTCTTATATGGTTGTCTCTGAGGAAATATGCTATGAGTACCTATAGTACTTCCTTATTGAAATAGCACAGGTGCATAGATAGACTCTGTACCCGGGACTATAAATTTGTTACTCAGACGTGCTTATTAATTTTATTAAGGCAGGTACTTGTGACTAGTACTAAGCAAATGTGTGAATTATGGTCTAAACTTGACTCGCAAGATGATTGAGAGGAGACCGAAAAATGGTTTACTAAAGGGTAAGGGTACTCTTTAGCGTACGTACCAGTGCATACTCCAGGCTGATGTTCCATGTAATATGGCCACGAGTAGTCAGTAGACTGAAAGTACGGTGCCAAAGCTGGTATATCGGTGAAGAGTGTCTCTGATTTTCCAGCTTCCAACAGTAGTACTGTGACGTTTTTGTTTTCTGTAAGGCGGGCGGCCAGCACTGAGCCAGCTGAGCCTGCACCGACGATGATGTAGTCGTACTCGTCATAGGGTGACTGGAGACCTATTATACAATATTTAGTTTATTTGACAAAATTTCATTTATTTGCATTTTAATTATTTTGTTTAGCCGGTTTGAGAAGATGGGTTATATTATACGATTTACATGGCTGAGAACATGGCATGAAGTCGCCATAGAAGAACATTCTGTGATCTTATCGGTGATGTTCTTCAAAGTGGACTTTTAAGGACATCAAGTATTTATGTATTGTGATAAAATTTCGTTCCTACATCATTTGGTAGGAATATAACCTAACGGTTACAAGACTTCCATTTTATTTTTAAAGTAAGGTCATTGCTCGATTGCATTGCATTTAGACTTATTAATACTGTGGACTGATTGGGATAATGGTTCTATGTTAGTAGACACTTAGACAGTAACTAAAACTGGATCTCTCACAAGGCCTTTGCCAATGATATAAACATTACATATTATGTTCATAACAATGATACAATAATGTTAATAGTAACCTTCGTGGTACGAATAGGGTTTATGTATTATTTATTCAATTTAAGATTTTATTATAATTTAAATTACTTATTACATGAAAATGGCCCTTTGAATTCGTTCCGTTCCGCCACGACGCGACGTGGTCATCGTCCGCGTGGTTCACTAGTTATTTTTTTTTACGGATACCTTACCCAATTGCCGGAAGGGCCTTTATTTGTTCACCAGACTTTTTCGGTGAGCCGACCGATGACGCCCGAACCGATCAAGTACTATGTTAACTGCCTTGAGGGCTCCCCATGTGGGGATGAACCTCGGCTCAGGACGTTGCTAGATTTAGGGGGTGTTAGTTTTTTTACCTAGCTCTCTCTAGTTTTCTACCTCTCTCTACTGCTTTTTCTCTACTCAACTAGTTGATTAGAAAAAGTACACCAGCTAGCTATCCTAGTTTAAATATATTACGTAAGCATTAAATCCTGTTGTTTCAAGTTTTGCAGTATTTACGTATTGCTATCTCTAATATAAATCCTAATTTAAATAATAAATATAAATATTTCGAGACACTTTTTAAACTTAAACTTTTTAACCTAAATAGTTAAAATTCTGTTTTAACTATTTAGGTAGTAATTTAGAAAAATAAAATAAAAATAAAAGACCTTATATAAATTAAATTTCAAAGTAAAGACTACAATTCAAGTCATAGCTTACCTCCAGGCAATGGGAAAGGGTCTCTTAAAAAGTCGAAAATGTCACCACCGTACGTAGGAATGTAGTTCGGAGCAACAGACATCATGACAATATCAGCCATTATATTTTGTCTTTGCGAAAACATCCTCCCATTTGAGCCGTCTATCACTGGATCATCCTGGATGCTGTTGTCAGAGTCTATATCAGTTTCCACAAAAGCTTCATTGTCATTTTCCGCCCTAATACCAATTGCGAAAATTAAAAATAATATAGAACACTTTTGCCACATTTGTTCTTTTTATACTTAATTTATTTTTTGAAAATTGCACTTAGTTTAAAGCGTTGCGAGCACTGTGACTGTTTCCAGTGTTCTGTTAGCAGGCTTTAAAATCTCGTTCCTTGCCACTCGCCGCGAATGTTGTGCGAGAAGATCAAAAGCTGATTAAATTATAGTATGAAGTGTTTCTGAAGTGGAAGTGTAAGGTTGGCGATTTAATTAGTTACATGCTTAATAATGTATATATGTAGAATACTTTTTTGTTTGTTTTGATTGTAGGTATAATAATATTCAAATGGTATTTCCTTTTCGGCCCTAGTAGTAATTTTAGAGGGTTTAATAGTTTTCGTAATAATAATAAAACGTAGTAGGTATTTGGTCGATGAAATAAAATGACAAATTAGTGCCTTTCTGGATTCCGCAGTGTTTATAGAAACCAAATAAGGTTTTATCTATAGGTACTTACAATATTTTATTTTATTTTTCACATGTTGTGCAGAAGGGACAAAAAACTTACAAAATAAATTGTAGCTTTGGATACAATTGTAGGCGAAGTCATTAATTAGGTAATTTCTTTAAAAAAATACATAAAGCTTTTTGATTATTTAATGTTTTTCTAATCGTAAAATTAGGTGTTAACCTATTGGATTTTTTTGTATTGCACATTTCGCATCGTAATTAGATACCTTGTATATGTATCAATTTATAAAGTAACAAGAGAAGTTCCTGTAATAGAAGAAAGCGATGTCTTAAGAAATTAAAATAAGTAGGTTACGGTGTTTTAAGGTTTTACCAGTGAATAAAAATGTAGATATAAGCTTAGTGATTGGAGGATGTTAATAAATTAAAATAAACGGAATCATTAAGAACTGGATGACGTAAATTAACTGTTTCTTCGCACGGGTAGTGTAGGTATTTCACCTGTGTGTTTAACCAATTTTAAATCCTGCATTTTTGAAATTTTATTTCACGCAAACATTCATTCGCATCATTCATCCTACCAATAATGAAACGGATTTTTTTATTATAAAATAAAATAGTAATACAAAAGCTGATTTTGTAAATTTCGTAGAGAATACTTAAATTCCTCAAAAGAACAAGTTATTTCCTTCCACGTGAAGTACACGCACTGAGTATTCACATTTATAAAATAACTAGCTTTCCGACCGCGGTACCGCTAGCGCGAATGTCAGTTATCGCGCTAAACCATTAACCGCTTTTTGCGCAAACAGATAAAAACCGTCCTATGCGCTTCTCAGGGTCTCAAACTATCTCCATATTAAATTTCGTCCCAATCGGTTCTGTAGTTTTGGCGTGAAAGCGCGACAGATAGACAGACGAGAGTTACTTTCGCATTTTTATTATAGTAAGGATGAAAATTTGACTGTTTTATACTCTCAGTCTACTTAATATGCGTTTCAAATAAGAATAGGACTGGACTCGCGACAAACTTTATACCAAAATTTAAGTAAAAGTAACGTCAGCGCAAAACATCAAACCACACTTAATTAATTATGTTAAATAAAATGTTTGGAAAAGCGATTTATGTAAACAAGTATGTTGCCATCTACGTAGGTAACTAAGTTACGCGCTAGAATGCCACAAACTTGTACACAAATACACAGAAACACGGTTACACAGACTTATACAGAAATTTTAACTTTCAACACCGCATTTGTCGTCCGAAGTGAATAAAATATGTTTGCACCTTAATATTTGACTCATTTTATTATGTGATCAATTTTTCAAACAAGCTTTTTGCCCATTGTACTAAAAAATGTAAAGCTGTTACGCATTCAGGTCCAAAATTACGGATTTCCAATCGTATTCTTATTTGAAACGCATAGTAGGTAAGTACTTAAAATAAAACAATGTTAGTAGATACTTCAATTGTATTAAGACTAGTCGTAATAAAATAAATGAATAAAAAAAATATAAAATTTATAAATATAGTGATATTAAAAAACAAAAAAAAATCACGTTTTACTATGTATTTTGTCAACCAAATTAGAGTGTACTAGCTTGCCGACCGCGGCTCCGCCCACGCGTATATCAGCTAATACGCTACACCATTAAAATGAAGAGAATTAAAATGAAGTCAGATCGGAAATATATAATGCGTTTAAACTGTTTGTTGCTAAGGATAAGCTGGACTTGTTTTTAAATCATGAACTATGGCCAGACGGTATAACTTTTAGGCGTTTTGTGCACTTTGTGTATGGCGCAAAACAAGAAGAGCGTAATGTTAAAGCTAATAAATAACAGATTTTATGGAGTTTAATAAAACTATTTATAGATTTAGTAGCTATAATTGAACTCAATCGATGATGTAAGGAACTTATGTAACGTATCTACTGTGGTATGTTTGCAGGAGACATGGCTTCTTAGTCATGATATTCCTTTACTAGGTACTGTTAGTGATGATTTTGATATACTGGCAGGTCGGCTGTAGACACATCTGCGGGGATACTGCGGGGGAGACCATATGGTAGGATTGCTATTCTGTATAGGAAAGGGGTCTTTGATACTGTATCTGTCATTAGCTGTAATAGCACTCGACTAACAGCCATAAAAGTTAAAATGGGTGAAAGGTATATCTTAATTTTTTCTGTATATATGCCAGTTAAATCTAACGAAAATCTACCAATATTTACTGTGGTTTTGGGGGAAATAAGTGCCATTGAAGAAGGTAGTGATATTAAAACGGTATGAGTTGTTCTGTAACGAATTAAATAAATTTTGCATAGATGGAAAATGGATTTGTGCGGATGTGACCAAGTTAGGTATTAATTCAAACAGTTATACCTACATCGGTGATTACCACGGAAGCAGTAGTTGGCTGGACCACTGTGTGGTCTCCCTGTCAGCTTGGGAAACTGTGACAAATGTAGGTATTCTAGAAGATGTGTTTATATCTGATCATCTACCCATTTATATTGAGTGTAACTTAAATAAAGTCACGCCTAAGTTATATAAGTGCGTCGAGCATCGAAATGCGGTTCTATGGGGGGAGAGGGATGGAACGCAAATCAATATGACCTATGTCAGAAAGGTTTGCGTGACATTGATTTCCCGCCCGATTTTGTTAACTGTAGTTACGGCACCTGCAATTCAATTAAACATGGAACAATCTTAGACAAATTGTATAACGATATTGTGCAAGTGTTAAAACAAGCGGCCGTTCAAAGTAAGGTTGAACCAACCACTAAATATAGGAGTAAGAATAGAACAATGTGTGGCTGGAATCAGCACGTTAGACATGCTCATCGGGAGGCCAGGTTTAAATATAACGTATGGGTGCTTCATAACAGACCTACCGCTGGGATTATTTATGATCAAATGTGTGAGTCTCGTAGGGTTTTTAAAGGCAGATTACAATGGTGTCAAAAAAACCAGGAACAAATAAAAATGGATATAATAGCTAAACACAGAGCTGATAAAAACTTTAGTAGATTTTGGAAAGCAACTGGAAAACTTGATGTTAGGCCTGGCCTTCCGGCGAGTGTTGCCGGTATGAGTGATCCAGAGAAGATTGCAAATATGTTCATGAATCACTTCAAAGTGCAATCTTCCCTTGGACCGGCAGAAGTGACGGTCGAGGCTGAGTCCAGCGGTCGGGCGACGAGCCTCTGTTACTTTTTACAGCTAACCAAATCAAAGCCGTCATCAGAGCGATGACCAGAGGCAAGTCTCCTGGACACGATGGGCTCAGTATCGAACATCTAAAATATGCTGGCCCCTATCTTCCGAGGCTTCTGTCCTTGTTGTTCGATTTATGCATCAGTCACTCTTATCTTCCAGCTGAACTAATGAAGACAACTGTTGTACCTATAGTAAAAAACAGGACAGAAGACATCTCGGACGTGGGAAATTATCGCCCGATCTCTCTTGCGACAACCATTGCCAAGGTATTGGACAGCATACTTGATTCGTACTTGCAAAAATATCTCAACATCCATGACGCGCAGTTTGGGTTTCAGCCTGGACTATCCACTGAGAGCGCAATATTAAGTCTCAAGTATGCTGTTCAGTACTATACAGACCGTAGGACCCCGGTGTACGCCTGTTTCCTGGACCTCTCCAAAGCCTTCGATCTCGTATCATACGATGTGCTTTGGAGCGAGCTCCGAGCTCATTGTCGGCCTTAGCAGGATGCGTGTCGGGTGCCGGGTAGGGGGTGTTAGTATTAACAATATCAGTTACACGGACGACATGGTGTTGCTCAGTCCGTCAGTTCGTGGGCTCAGAGAGATGCTTAGAGCATGTGAATCCTATGGTGCCTAGCATGGGCTTCAGTACAATGTAAAGAAGAGCGAGTACATGGTCTTTAAGGCCGCGGGTAAGAGTCCTGATACTATTCCACCCATCACCTTAAATGGCCTGGGTATTAAGCTAGTATCGCAATTTAAATACCTGGGGCACTACCTTACCGACGACCTTAAAGATGATGTCGATATAGAACGGGAACGTAGGGCGGTCCGCGGTAACATGCTGGCCCGTAGGTTTGCACGGTGTTCTAAACTGGCTAAAATTACGCTTTTTAAAGCGTATTGCCAGGGGATGTACACCGGCGGCCTGTGGGTCGGACACACCAAAAGGTCGCTAAATGCCCTACGGGTACAATACAACAATATTTTCAGGTTAATGTTGGGACTCCCTCGCTGGTGCAGTGCCTCCGAAATGTTTGCGCAAAACTGCACTGATGGTTTCCACGCCATCATGCGCAAAAAATTTGCGTCAGTGATGAGGAGGATGCGAGGGAGTTATCCTGCAAGTTGTTGCTGCAGACCTGCGTTCGCATGTGTAGAGGCACTTGGTAGAGGTGATGGCCAAATAAACAAAATCAAGTTGAAGTAGAAGCTGGAGAAAATGTCTGAATCTATTTTCGCGTAGTTTATTAAAGTGAGTGAAAACCTGCTTCATACAATTATAAACCCTTATTTTTAAACCGATCTTAGAAAAACGGACATTTTTCCCCTTCAAGTTAAACATAATTTTTGATACTACCAGTTCACTATATCAAAACAAAACGTCAATATCTATAACTAAGCAAAGAGACTTAAACTTGGCCTAATTAAAAATAACGGTAGATATTTACCATTAACATGTTTGCCATTCTTGCCATTTGTCAAACCCGTTATCGGACTCGTTATTATTTTACCATTGAGCTATACATATATCATACTAATCTTAGTGTCAACAAAATTTGTTGTTTGCATTTTTGTTTTCGATCCCGAAAACAAAGTATTGCATCTGTATGTTAAGCTCACCTAGGGATGTGTATCATTTAAGGCAATTGGCAGTTGCCTTCACAACGGAAATTAAAAAAAAAAAAAATTAACTGTACAAATTTTAGTTTTTACTCTGCTTTGAAATGACCTGGGTAGTCGAGCGGTGTAAACCATCTTATTGAGCTATACTGTGCCCGGTACGTAGCGGGTTCGATTCCCGCCCCCGACGATTAGAGATATATGCGTATTCACTAAAAATCACATACATTACTAACTAGTGCATTATTAACTACGTAGTGAAGTTTTGTCAAGGCAAAAAAGAGCAAAATTTTGCAATCTCTTATACCAACCACCATGTCATAAAGATTTATATAAGAAAAATGTATTTATTATGTGTTTAGTAATTTATAATAAAATACATAATGAGCTTAAACTGTTACATGAAAATTTGTTTAGAACAAAATTGACTAACTGGCTTCAGATTAAATGTTTTTATAGTGTCAAGGAATTTATGGATTTTAATATATAAATAGATAGGGGATTGGTACAATTTTGACTTAAAATATTGACACATTGTTATTTATTGTTATTATTGAATTGTTGTAATTTTAATGATGTTGTGTAGTAGTTAATAATAATAATTTATTTTCATAATTTTAATAATAATATGTTTTAATAATTTTAATAATAACTTGCACGCTTGCTCTCATGCAGGATACAATGACTTTTAAGGACATAAGATCTGACCCTGTAAAAAATTGTAATGTAGGTATTCTTGGCAAATAAATAATTGATTTGATTTGATTTGACAATCTTTGCGTAACAACAAAAATTGGTTTCGGTGTCTGGTTGGTTGAAAGACTACACTCCGTGCCTCGGAGAGCACGTTGAGCCCGGTTGTCATATATCACATGTATGACAATCGTTACAGGTAGTCAGAAGCCTAATATCTGACACCTGGTCTAACCATCTCGGCTACTAGTTCCCTACGTGTTTCGAGGTCTGTTGACAGTCGCTCGTATAATTCTGGTAACTAGCCGCGGATGCGCCACAGTTCACCTAAAATTTCAACGATAATAGGAAATCCGAAAATGTTCTTCCTAACATTTTTCATCGTGTTACGTATCACAATTCCTAATTACTTTGTCTCTAATGTTAATAATTCCGAAGCATTCAACTTCATAATGTCAGTAGCAATAAACATCTATTATACTTTAATTTGTTTTTCTATATTTTCTCAACATATCCATCTTTTATACTATTATTCAACGTCATATATTTTTTGTTTAGATTTCTTTTTATTCATAATAATCAATATTATATACATTGATTTTGCGTCAAAATGCTGTGGGTATGTCAGACTTTTAATCATCACACACGCGAGCGAAGCGAGCGTGCCATGTAGTGGTAGCGGTCGAAGAGTGCCAAAACCAAATCGGTCCATGTTCACAGGCCAAGTTTTTAATGGAGTGAATTTAGACTCAGTAAATCATATGGTATGTTTAGGGATAAAAGCGTTATGTCAAAAAACAGTAGAGTTTAAATATATTTAAATTAATGATGTTATTAATTACAATTTTCGGAAACATCGGTGTTATGAGCATCGCCGGTAGCACTACAAATAGTATAAATAAAAACTTTAGAATGAATTTTTTTTAGGAAGAATGATCATTCGGATTACAAATAGTTAGGAAGCACAATTTCGGGTAAAGACCTTTAGGTCAGCCAATATGGACCCGCTAGCCGCATCAGGTTAGATTGGGAGCCCAATAGAAATGGGAAAAAGGCCAGGGAAATGATGACTCTATTTTGATAAAAATCTTATGTTACTTTGAGCTCGCCCGGCCGAGTGGCCCCTTTGGACCGTGGGCCAGTTGCATTTTACCAGCCCTGCCACCCTGTAATTACGCCACTAACAATTGCGTCTTTCTGAGATTATTTGAAAACTAGTATAGGCCTTTTATATTTTGGACTAGAAACACCATGACAATTCTGTAACTGCTGTTCTTTTTTGTAAACCGGGATCGACAGTGGAGCGCTGTAACTGCTCAGGTTTTGAAACGTAACTAGTCCTGGTCCTGATTTATTTTTGTAATGCGTCAATTTAGTTAAAACATAATAGGAGTTTTTGGATGTTGCTTAATAGAAATTAATAGTTTATTAAATGCTCCGGCGCATACATCGCCCACGTAATTTTATTTCATGTTTTGAACCAAAATTGGAAATGTATCTAATTAGTAGTCATTGGGTTTTTTTGACAATTAGATAACAAAGTCTTAACTAGCACTAGTCTTGTATGCATATGCTATAATTATTGTTATTAGCAAAGATATTTTACCTATCTATAAATAACGCGTATCGTCTGGAATCGAAAACAATATACAATGTATACTTTTTGAATATGAGTTATATTTGCAATCAGCTAATCGACTGTAAGTTAGTTGCTATTTAATAAATAGCAGGCGCTTACGCTTTTGGCTATTTATCGAAGCTAAAAGCGTAGACGCCTGCCATGAAAGAATGAATGAAAGAGCTTAATTAGTAATCAACTGGCTTTATTTGACAGAATAGAAATATGGCGTCTTATAGAGATTAACGGTCATATTCATAATTTAAAATAATAGTCTTGTAAGGCTCTTTAGTTAAAATTTACTTTGTCTCTTTCTTACTAGTATAAATGTCAAGATGACAGACGAAGACACATGAATTATAAAGCTAATGAGCTTTTAAGACGTTTATGAATAATACAGGAGTAAGTAAGGATATAAGTTAGAGCCTAAGTTAACTCATCTACATACCAATCATTATGACAGCCGCTTGCCAAAATATACCGCTCCTAGTAAAGCCTAATAGCAAAACATTGCAACATATTCATGTATACGTCTATCTAATCTATCTCTCGTCTAATCTATCTTTAAATCATTGCTTCTCAGCTCTATCGACCTTTACTAATATTATAAAGCCTTAGATATTGTTTCGTTGAACGCGCTAATCTCACGGTCTGAAATAAAACTACTTTTTAACGGATTTTATCGCGGTTATTTTAGATTTTAGATCCCGACGTTTCAAAGTCTTTTCAGACTTCATGTTCACGGGTGGACTGAGGTATTTGACGTCCAAAAATATTAATCACAATTATTACTGACTACCTTCAAACATTAATATTTAAGTTGCGTTCCGATTTAAGCAAACTGAGCTCACAGTGTCTTGAATTCTGAGTAAATCTAAGACAATACTCACGGTCTGATTTAAAAGTTTTTCGAACTGTTAGGAATAGATCGCCCATTTATTGAAGAAGGCTATAGACTACTTTTTATCTGAATGCTAGACTCTATAAAAACGGAGTTAAAACGGGCGGAGCAGCCTTACAGCTAGTACAAGATAATTATGAGTTAAGTCTTTTAAAATTAAGATTTTGTAGTATTGTTTGAGTATGGCGTCTTACTATCACCTAGCGCCTTATATTAATTGTGTAGCAACCTATTTGGGCTTGTATAGACTTGATCACAAGCGTGTGTAGAATGTGTGACAGGTATGGGATGTTTCTACGACGATACTTAAGTGTGAATAATTAACAAACTTGTATTTTTTTGGAATTCTTTATATCATTTAATCATACACCAATAAATAATGCCTAATTTTACATAAATAAATCTTAATCATAAAGTGCTGACTTGTAGCAGAAAGTTCATAGAATACATCCAGAACTTTATTTGTAATTCATTACTTACTCTTAATATCCTTCGCTCATTAACAAATTAAACTACCTAGTTTATGTAGATACAGTAACAGGTTTCTCAATCAGAAACAAAATATATTTTCTTTCATATTATTTGTTGTGTCCAACACCTTTTCTGTTATTATGATATTGATGTTTAGATCATAAACTGATATAAATTACTACTTGGTTGGAACGTGCACTGGACTAAAAGTGCTTATTAGTAAAATATCATAATTTTTAAGTAAATGTGTATAAAAGTTGATATAAATAAAATGTTCGGTTTCAATTTACTTTAAAATATGTAAAATTACAATGTAATCAACGATAAATTTCCACTTGGTAGTACCACTTAAGGAGCATACTTCGAAGTATAATTCAGACTTCGTATAAAATACCTATCTAGGTACCTAAGATAACTATTGATAATTTTTCTAACATGAAATTTCTAACATTTAGCACATCGAAAACTACATACATAATAATAAATAATGAAAATAAATAATAATAAAGTCCACATAATATTCCTAGGCTCTTATAAGTAACATCACAGTGTTGCTTTGTACAGATAAGCATTTTTATTTACTTGCATTGATATCATAATTTGCCCCAATGGTTTTTAATCATATCAGCACCCTTTTCAGCGATCATGTAAACTGGAGCATTAGTGTGACCTGATATTATTTCGGGCATAATACTCGCATCTATAACCCTTATTCCATCAATGCCATGAACTTTTAATTCAGGGTTAACTACTGCAGTCTGGTCGTTTGCTCCTCCCATTTTACACGTACCGCTTTGGTGATATATGGTAAAAGTAAACATCTGTGCCTGACAAGCGAAATATGCGTCGCTTCCGAAAGGTCCATATTGAAGACAATCTTCAATTGGTACATCGTATAACTTTGCGCCTATCTTTTTCATAGCCGGCTGCCTTGATATTTCAATCGCTACTTTAATTCCTTCCACTATTTTTTGTAGATCTTCGGGGTATTCGAAGTAGTTCGGGATTAATGCAGGATGCGCCTTTGGGTTACGGCTTTGTAACATCACTCTGCCTTTTGACTTGGGCCGCATCAGCATAGGGAAGACCATAAAAACGTCAGATTTTCCTAGTGGGCCATACGTATCTACATAAATCTGATCATCGAAGCCGAAATTTCGGCGTAGTAATGGATCCGAATTTAGTCCTCCAGCAATAAATAACAGTTCCATATCAGGCCACCCAGAAGAATTAAATTTATCGTTTAAATTCATAAAAACTAGAGCTTCGCATCCTCCTGGGACTGAGAGTGGTCCTTTGTGGCTTTTCATCCATTTGAAAACTAAGTCTAAATGATTTAATATGTATTCAGTCGATATACTAACATTCTGCTGACGAACAATAAACTGTACGCCGCCAGCAGCAATGTGATCCATGAGATTGTATCCAACAGGTAAATCTTTTACAACCGGAATTCTCATTGATTCCAAATGTTTCTTTGGACCTATACCTGACAGCATCAATATTTGTGGTGAATTGATCGCTCCAGCCGACAATATGACTTCTTTCTTTGCTATTATTTTATATCTTTTTTGTTGTTTTTCTAATTCGACACCTATGATCTTTGTTTGTGTTTCATCGAAAATGAGTTTCGTCACCATACTACCTTTTGATAAATGAAGATTGTTTCTACCGTTAATAGGATGCAAATATGCTCTGCTTGAACTGTGTCGAGTTCCATTTTTCATTGATAGTTGAAGAAAAGAAACTCCTGAGGGTTCCACGCCGTTATAGTCACCGTAGGAAAATCCTAATTCTTCTGCTGCCTTTACCCATGCTTTACCTTTAGTAGTACGAAAAGGGGCGTGTTCTATATTTAGATGTCCATCGTGCCCGTGATATTCAGCGTTGTCGAAAGATGGTATGTTAAAATTTTCAATTTTCTTGAAATAAGGTAGTACGTCATCCCAACCCCAGCCTTTGTTTCCCATGGCTTCCCAAGAATCGTAGTCTGCTTTAGCTCCTCTTGTGTATATCATATAATTTAACACGCTTGAACCTCCGACTACTTTTCCCCGAGGCCAATTACATTGCTTATTCTCGAAACCTGCGCAGTACTTATTTGATGGTTTTGTTTTGTATCCCCAATTAGCTGAGGTGAATTGAAGATAGTTGGCCACTATAGGGATATCCATAACATAATTTTCATTCACTCCAGCTTCTAAAAGTAATACTTTCCATTCTGGCACCTCAGTTAGACGATTAGCTAGTACGCATCCCGCAGTTCCAGCCCCAACTACGATAAAATCGTATTCAGACAAAAGGTTTATTTGATCGGGTGGTTCATTATCAAATTGGTTGGAGCCTTCGTTCAGAAAATTCATAAATGATGATAGTGGATTGAGAAACTGCGTATCTGATGGAAGCAGGAGGGTGAAGAACACCCATAGTGCCACGACTGAAGTCCGCACCTGGTGCTGATGATTCATCTGAAATAATAGGGATGCTAGCTTAATGTTATGTAATTTCTATATAATTTTCTATTTATAATCTTGTCTTGAATCATGAAAGATAATTATATTAATGTGATTGTTGCTTTAAAAGGTGGTCTATAACTCGGCTTGTAGGTTACATCCTTGATTTTGTTCAGTTCAGATTTAGAAAACACTGTATACTGTTTAGCTCTATATTAATTAGCTCTTAATAGAATTAATTCAAAGTCGATGTCGAGGTTGACAATGTACAACAAAAGGATACATCAATGCTCGCGTGACTGCGCAAGTTAAGTAGTATCGAACCTTCGCATGCTCTTATTGTTTTCCTGATGCCGCCGCTATAGGAATGTAGATAACCTACTTCAAGTGCCAGGATATCGGGACGATGTTGGTCATTTCAAAAAATTATAGTCAGTAATGATCAATAGCGAAAGTTACTTTATGTGCTAAGATCCGGCTTAATGCCAATACGCGTCATCTTTTTATCGGATAAAGCCCACAACAGACGGAGCTGAAATATATACTAATATAGTAAGCTATACATTAAGGTATAGCAAACTGCCACAGACGGTTTTTTTGGCCGATTTTTATGAAATCTTATATTATAAGGATTGAGGTTCTGTGCTCCTAGTTAGATTACAAAATAACCTGTATGAAGGAGCAACAGTATTTGCTTTTATACTTTATAACTACATTTATTACTATACCAAAATATATCGTGTTATCTGCCGACATACTCTACTGGTACCGTAATAGAAATATACCTTAGCCGCGTTTGTGGTCACTCGCCAATTTCTATAGAAAATATATCGTAATTTTTCGTCTATGATTTACAATATATATTAAAGCTGAGTCTGTAGTACGTTTAAAATTTACATTCTTAATTTGAGGAAAGTAGGAATAGTTGTCAGCTTAATTCTTGGGAAAGCAATTTTAAAGATTAACTTTGCTACGATAAATATAGAACCATTATAGTAACAATAGAAATATCTAAATTTTTATATCAAATTTATGAAAAAGCAACATGACATTTTATCAATGTAATTGAGCATCAATACTTAGTTTTGATTACTTATTAAAGTTTATCAGGAAACATTTTACTGACTAGATCAGACTTACCATCTACATATTCAAAATTTGCATACCATCAAACTGTATTATGTATATTTACACTCTGATATTAAGATTAGTAAACAAATGGCTTCACAGGTTTTGGTATTTTTTTAACGGTCACTGATAAGCACATCACACAATTTAGGGCCAAGAAAGTTGTTAGTATTCCTTTCCTGTCTGATTTGTCACTGACCAACACAATGCTCTTCAGAGCAATAATTGCTGTAATCATTTATAGCTCATTTACTTCAAACTGGATTGTGTTTCCGGATCATTTTATATACGCGCAGTGGAATCTATTAGTTATTGGTGCAATCATTTGTGTTATCATTGGAATAATACATTTTTAATTGATGGATGGAAAAGGTTCTTCGTTAACTGGTATTTTTCTGTAGATCTGTATGTACTTGCATATTATGTATATTTGACCTAGTAAATTACACGCAAATCATTTAATTATTTATATTTATTTACCTATTGCGAACCTATTGTCATTCATCGGGCACCATTCCAAATTTCGAGCTGCAAGTAAGATCCTTTACTCAGGTTAAAAAAGTCATATTACCTATTTTTTTTTTTAATAGAATGGTCTTGACGATCCTCAGTTATGATCAACACGTCTAGTTTTGTTTTAAAACAACAAAGATGTTGTGACACAGATGTGGTTAACATTAGATTACCATGATTTCAATAATTGCCATTATTATAGTCTACATGTTGTACCTACTGTTTCTTTAAAATTCCCCAAAATTTGACTATTAAAAGGCAGTTTACGTTTGTCTGTCTTAATAACGTTATGTCATGGCAAATTTAAATATGGGGCACATAGTTATTAATTTATTATTTTAAACTATAATATGTGTACTTCGTACGTATAGGTACTTTTATTAAGTTGGTAAGTAGGTACTCGTATGCAATAACTGCCTCGGTGACTCAGTGATAAGTGTATTACTTTAAGAACCGCTAGGTTTGATTCACAGGACGAGCTAAAAGGCCTTTTAAAAAGACTAATACACTTAGAGAAGCATATTAGGAAGCTTGAAGTTTGTCGACTTGCGCCCAATGAACGGCAATAAGCTCGCCCCCTATTACGTGTAGGACCTAAACGTAGCCGGTTTAAAGTGGGTAATATCCACTTCTGCCTACACCTTCGGGTAAAACAGGTGTGCCTATGATTGACGTATTCACTAATGAAATTAAAAAAATCAATCAACAATCAAAATTATTTTTGAGGTAGGTATATTAATGGTTGGATTTAATTATTTTGATAATTAAAATAAAGATTGTTTACTTTGGCTGGAGTCAAAGGCTTCTGTTTTTCGGATATCCAAATACTCAAAATTAGTAGGTACGTATTATGTCCGTTAGATTATAAAAACATATTAATCATATTTTTTTATTATATCAAGTCTAAAAAAAAACAGATAAGTCTTAATAAGATGCAGGATCGTCGTGATAATCTTAATATATATAAATCTCGTGTCACAATGTTTGTCCTCAATGGACTCCTAAACCACTTAACCGATTATAATAAAATTCGCACACCATGTGCAGTTCGATCCAACTTGAGAGATAGGATAGTTTAAATCTCAAATTATAGTCGCAATTTTAATTTATTGCTAATTATTTGTCTGTTATTGATGACGACGAGACCAGGTCATAACTAGACCGCACAACGACATTGCGCATCGCAAGTCCGCAATTACGTGCAAAATGTAAGGTTTAACTTAGTTAAATTAATTGTTGTTAATTGTAAATTTCTAATTAGATTCTTATTGGAATTATTGAATTTGTATTCTAATTAGATTGAAGTTATCGGATTTCCATTATATAGTGATTTTTAAGATAGTTTTTTGCCAAGTCAAATGTTAGTACTAAAATTACGTAACTTGAAAATGACCTTTTTTGTTTATGGAGATTTTTTAATAAGAATGAGTTAATTTTAAAGACGTGGATGTAAAATGAATGGGACAGTTTGAATTTTGGAAATCCGATAAGAAATAAGGAAGTTATGGACGATTTTCTAGAATGAACAATATTGTTCATGTGAATTTTTGTATGTTTTTGTTCTAGAAATTTTTTATTGTGATGATGTACATTTATAAGCTTTTTATAATATTATAGAGATTGTAAAAACGCGTAGAATAAGGTATAATATGTACAGTTTTCTTAAATAAATAAAGAAAAATTCAAGGAAAAGGGATCTCGAGATAGTAAGAATGATCTCGAATTTTCGAGAACATTCGCGCGGATTCTTTTCGGTAACAACGGCCGGTATAAAAGGCGGTCGTATTGCCGGAACAAGTCAGTCGCAAATGGTCAGTTGCAAATGAAGAGTCGCAAAAGTCAGTCGCAAATGAAGAGTCGCAAATGAAGAGCCGAAGAGTAAACAACAAAAGGAAAAATCTCGAGATCTCAAGACCGAGAAGTAATTTTTGGAAGAAATTGTTGTTTGCATTTCAAGACCGGGGTTTCTCTAGTTGGCCAGAAGTGCCGTACCTATTTCACTGGATATACGCATTTAGGGGTGCGTGGGGTAGGTGCCACCAGCGGCGAATATAGGAAGGTCTAGGTACCTACCAACAAACATCATCATATACTCTAGGGACACATACCCTGGAGTATAAGGAACCCACTCGACCTAGCAAGTAGGAGGTACAGGGTGGGGTCCACTACAGTTATTATTTGACAGTCACAATTATCTGTTAACTCCAAATGATTCTAACAGATGTCGATACCTTTCGACTGGGTTGAGTAAGTAATCACTAGATGGCGCTGCTATGGTTATCACATTTTATGGAAATTGTTGAGTGGGCTGAAGCTACCCGGGCGAAGCTGGGACGGGCCGCTAGTATAATTATGTAAACTTTGTAGGTACTTAGGCTTTAGGCTTAACGTCATCCGCGTTTTTGGCTCAGTGTATCAGAATTATTTTCCGTTCTGAAATCAGTTTAATAGAAAATAAAAACTGCCATTCAATAAAGTGACTTATTTAGACAAAGATGCTGATGCATATTTATGTCGATAATGATTATACCTTGCAGTTAAATGTGTTAAATGGCGATAATCTGCAATTAAACAATGAAATCTCCCGATAAAAACTAATGACGTTAAGAGGAAATTTTATTGCACGCACCGTTTGTAATGCTTTTGAAATCAAAGCTTTACTTTACCTATAATCAATGCAGATAATTGTTTCTTTACTAAGTATTGTAAATATGTACTGATGCCTCAGTAAGGCTGCCTGTCCATTGGAGCGGAGCGAGGCTGCAGAGCGAAGAAACGGAGAAAAATTAACCTATTGATGTATTGTCTTTTTTGTCTTTATTTACATGGTCACACTGAAACTACAACCGACGTCGAAATTATAACAATTAGACGGTTTGTTATTTTGCCTTCGGCGTCACACAACAGTGGGCGTTTGTAAACTGACGACGGCGACGCCGTAAGTAAACGGCGGCATCGTACAAAATGCCTGCGACATATTGGTATTATACCACCCAAACTAAGCAGGGCTTGTATGGAAACTAGTTAACTGATGTAGTTACTACTCTCTTTTGTAAACAAAATGTTAATGACTTAGGTAAATGTTCAAGACTTCGGGAAATAGAGACCACGCCCATGACTTGAGTCTTGGCATCGTTATTTTGGGGCTTTCCCTCACCTGTCTTTTTAATAAAATCCGCCTACTAATTGAGGGTCACTATGCGTGTATTTCATTATCACATGGCAATTCAAGTTCGCGGTCATGGCCGTCATTTTTTAAACTGGTTAATAGGCATTTTATTCATATTATTTACATGGCAAAACCACTTTTTTGTAGTTTATGGAAATTTGTGGTTTTACTGGACCATCGACCACCAGTCTTGCCTAGAGACAAACAATTATGCCTACTTCAACCACCTGCTGAACTGAACCTGTTAATGATGCACAATCATACATAATTTTAATAATAGGCAACTACTGTTCGACTTTTATTTCATACTAGCGGACCCCACAGACGTCGTCCTGCCCGGTAAAGCAGTGCCACCTGCCGGGTCCGAAAACAGAATACGACCTATAAGATTTATAAAAATCGGTCAAGCTGTTTCGGAGGAGTTTTTTTAATTTTTCTCTGCGTAAAAACCATGCTCGTACTTCAAGGAATATTCTAAAAAAAGAATTATCAAAATCGGTTCAGCCGTTCTCGAGCTATGCGCTAACCCACACATTTTATGATTCATTTTTATATTATAGATAGAGCTTTCGTGGTTACTCTTATACTGTTCGGATTAGTGTAAAGACCCGATTCTTTTTACTCAACATCGTCAGCCTATTTCAGGTCACTGCTGTACGACTCCTTTACCCCGGAATCGAACCGATTATCAGGATATCATCCGATAATGTCCTATTTTTTTATTCAAATCGAAAAAGATCACATTAAGCACAATTTTCTCTGAAGAAATGGAGTCTTAAATTAAAGAAACACGTCGAAACAAAACAATTTTATCGCAATTTGTTTTTTATTATAACCAATTGTCTATTACGCATTTCGTGAATTTTTTTGACAACAAATCTTATCTTATTTAAAAATAAAAATTAATCGCCGAAATGTATGTATGCTTATAACTTCATAACGACTGTTCTGAAATACTTATATTATTTTGTTTTTGTTTCTTTTATTATGTTCAGATCATCTTATTATAGGTTTGTGTTAAAGAAAATAAAAATAAAAAGCAGGAAGAGATTTAAAATTGGGTACTTAAACCACCTGGACGAAGATGGAGCAGGCAGCCAGTTTATCATATTTCAGTGTTCCTTTATTTTAAGAAGCAATGTTTTTATGGGTTATTGTAGTTAGGCCGACCGTTTAACTCGCGTATCGCTATCTGAGGTACAAAGTCGTGAAACATTAATTAAATCTCATATAGAACTATTTAACCACAGATAAAATTAATGTAAGACTATTCATCACTAATATCCATATCGCTTGAATCATCATCACTGTCTGTGCAGCTTGAGGAGTCAGAATCTTGGCGTTAAACGGTCGGCCTATAATTGTTTATTATTTGTAGTGGCATGTTATAAAATAAAGGTTATAAAATGTTCACCTGTTTGCCGTTTTGGTTCCCTATTAGAAAAAAAGGAATGTTTCTTTTAGGTAAAATAATATATCTCATGGATTAAAAGTGGTTTCTCTCCAGAGCTCATCAATCAATTATTCAAAGTTACAGTGTTATGCAATTCAAGTTTTATTTTATTATCATATTCTAATATACGAATCCTTACGTACCTATACTTTTTTAACTTACCACTCGATTGAATAAACTAAAAGTAGTCACAGAAAAACTTGGGTTATATCTTTTTTAGTTTCATTTGAGTGTTCGATGATATCAACAATTGACATTTTTAATCAAATTGATTGCTAATGCTTGTAGGTTATTATTTTTAGCCTATCAATCAAAGCTATATGGATTTCCAGAAAACCTAGCCTTATGCTAAGCCTTTGTAGAAGCGGTCTAGGCAATAAATGTTGTAGTTACGAGGATTATGAAGTAGAAATACCAATATTTTTAGAAACTTCGTTGTCATCTTTAATTAATTTATTGTCTTTATGTAAAATAGAATCTTTAAATTTGTTGCTAAAGAAAAGACGAGTGGATGAAATGGATATTTTTTTTGGTTTCGTTTGTTACTCGCAGTACATGATTTGTTGTAAAAAGGAAAAAAAATATAAAGAGGAAACAGGAGTTTTTGGAACCTACACAACACCTACACTTCCGGTTCGAATTGGGGGTGCTAATTAATATTTTTTTCAGTAACCAATACTTACATTAAGATTTAACAGTCCTGGTATTTTAAAGCACCAAATCACACTTGTACACCATACGTTCTGTAAGGACTACTACTTCTGATGGTTTGAGACTCGGACAGAAGGCACTCCTTGACCGCCACTGGCGCGCGCCGGGAGTACACTCGTGTTATAAAGTATTCTTGAAAAACGAACACGCGTAACATCTACACGATGAACTTGCTACCCGTGCCCTTGATACTTGTCTGCTGTTCGAGTACGTATATAACTGATCAGTGATCATGCCGTTAGGGTTGTCATAAAATATTAGGGGTAAGTACAAGTATTGTAAAGGGTTGAACTAAATTTCCGTATTTCAGTGTCAAGCAAAAAGAAGTTTCTAATATACTTGTAAATATCTTATTAGCAGCTCGAAGTTGGATATTGTCCCAGATGAAGTATTACGTATGGGATCTTAGCATACCGCTTTTAAGACCTTCGGGTCTTATAATTGACTTGAAAAAATAGGAGTAGGTTCTATATTCGGTTGTATACTCTACGTCTTTTTGTGTAGGTACTCGTATATTCGCCAAGTAGCCCGTCAATTGTGAATCGATTTTGAATTTCGTTTTTTATTGAAAGACTAGACAAGACCTTGATTTAATTATCTTAAGATGGACTATGACTAGATAGAACTCTTCATAAATTACAGTAGAACGGTCGGGACAAGTACTATTGCTTTGTTTTTATTTATAGTCGATGGCTAATAAAGGGGAAGGAGAGGGTTTTAATCCCCTCCCGCCACATTGCATAATTAAATATAGCGTCTGGGATGTCGGTTCTATTGGATTTTATAAGGATTAACAAAATATTGGAATAATACGAAGTGCGCTACAAAAAAGTGTCAAAATTTATTTCAATGAAAAAAAGAACCGTCTTCTAAAAAGTAAAAATATATACATTGAAATCTGTTAATTGAAGTCGTTGCTAAATTGGTAGATTGGCTAGTAGTTACTTAGGACGAAAACAAAATGTTGTGGGGTATTAGCATCGACTAAGCTAAGGTTTTTTATTTTGTTTTAAAAAGTTATTTAATTTTATAGATATCTACACGAACTTAATTCATATATGTAAATTTAGAATAATATTACTTAACATTAACCATTGCACTAGTAGACAGCTGTGCACAACTACGCCATATTTTTAAACGAATAGTTGTGGTTTTTGAACAGACTTCTGAAAAAAGCAGGAGTATCTACGTTCTGTTCTATGTTAAGTATGTTTTTAAGTATAAGTACATTAAAAAACAGTAAAACCGTCGCGATAGGTAGTATAGTATAGCGATTGTAAATCAGAAACCAAAAGGTAAGGGGGGCGTTTTGAACTCACTCCCCCATTCGATAATAAATATTCTGTGGGGTGCCATTTTTAGTTGAATTTTATAAAGTTTTACAACAGTTCAGGAAAATTATGTTGTTCAACACAAATAATATCTACCTAATGAATGACGAAAATTTGAAAAAAAAAATCGAAGAAAACAAGAACCGCCTTCTAAAAAGTGAAGAATAACATTCACATTTGAGAATTGAAGTCGGTGCTAAATTGAAAGGTTATTCAGTACCTACTTAGGACGAAAAAAAAGATCCCACAAATATTAAATATTTTTAAAATATTTTTTGGCCAGGGCCCTGATTCTTGCGTGGGCCCTGTACGCCGCCGGGGCCCTGGCCACGTGCGCTTGTCGAGGATAGCTGTCGTGGCGGTCAAAAGGTTAAAGAATAATGTTTATGGGACAATAATAATATGATTGCATATTTAATACTGTCATACTAATAATATAATTTTACGATCTTAATATCAATATATAATGTACATACATCTTTTATTAAACACTTTTTTAATTAAAACCAGAGTTATAAAAAGTTCAAAAGCAATTTTCACGGAGATAAATAATAACAACAATATACGATTTTGTCACATTGGTTCGTATTAAAGAAGCCGCTGCTACCACTTCAGGAATCTTGCTATTTATAGACACTAATGATGATGACGTAGGTAGGTATTAACTCACAGAGTAATCAATCATCCTTAGATAGAAATTGTTCTCCTCGTCATTGTCAATTTGACATCAACAGACTTTTCTCAACTATCGTACGAGTTCAGCGAGTTTAGGCCTTAATCCACATACGATGGCCAAGTGCGGATTGTTGGATGTCACACGTCCTCGAATTAGGGTCTAGGTTATGTTAGGTTTGCCAGTGCCGTCACGATGTTTCTTTTTTATTGAGCAGCGGCGATGAAACAATTCACACTAAGATGTGTGGGCACAAGTGGGGATAGAACCCGTGACCATATTGTTTCTAAAGGCGAGATACCACTGCGCCACCTCTGCTGCTCCACTGTCGCTGCTCATACAATTGGACATAGCCTCATCAAAAAAGAACCACTGCCGAGCCTCCTCAAATAAGTACTGCTGGCGACCTTTCGCGTGATCATCCAGCTTATACTTAGCCACCACAATCACTCGTCACTCCACTGAGTTCGTCCTACGCTACGTTTGCAAATCCGTGGTCTCCACTCAAGAAGTCGTTTACTTTAGCGGTCGTCAGTTCTGCAGCAAACACGAATGACCCATTGCGGGTAAGCTATGACGGTTACACTATTTCTCCATCGAATATTTTTCTCAGTCGTAATCGTGAGTTACTTAAATTTTATTAGACAAGAATTTAAAATCATAAACTTGAATAACCCACACTTAGTTTTTAGGAAAGAACCACCCCTGTTACTCCAGCTTTTGAATAAAAAGAAAATCAAAACTGGTCTATCTGTGTAGACACTACGCGGCCGTGGCAACAAACTTGTACACAAATACATGTGTCAAACACGACTCTTTTTTACATACATGACTCAAGGAAGTGTATCTTTTTTCGCGTGTATCTTGTAATCATAATATGTATGATGTCTCTATGTATTAGTATGTATGTATATATGTTTGTGAATTTCTTAATTGCCATGTAATACAAGTCTCCCAAAAACAGCAATCCATTCAGATTGCGACAAGTAAGGTACCTATCATTTGTCTCAATAACCCAAGTGTCCTCAAATCACTTCAACCTATTTAGTGTCCCACTGCTAGGCACGCACGGGTCCTCTCTCAACTATCTTACGCGTTGAGAGAAAGAAAGAAATTTTGAAATTTTGAAATTTGAGAGAGTATAGGCCTTAATCCACACACGCTGGCCAAGTGCGAGTTGGTGCATGTCACATGTCCTCGAATGATTAGTTCTTAGACATGCCGGTTTCCTGGCAATGACCTTATATTTCTAAGATGAGCCCCGTACCGATGCGCCATCGCTGCTCATGTATAAAATTTGTTTAAAAAAAAACCAAATGGCTGTTTTTTTTACGCTAGAATTTTTGTCTTTTTAATTTTTAAAAGTCGAGTTGGGTACCAAAATTAAGGGTTTCAAAAATATATTAAAGTCATGTATTTGATGGTAATTAAAAATAGCTAATAGGTAAATACCTAAACAGTTTATAAGCACACTATCTTTCGCGGCTCCACCTGTGCGTTTATTGGTTATCGCGCTAAACCACATCTTTTCAGTCGGATAAAAACTATCCTATGACGTTCTCCGGGTCTCAAACTATCTCCATACCAATTTTCATCCAAATCGGTTCATTAGTTTTAGCAAAAACGCGACAGACAGAGTTACTTTCTCATTTATAATATTTATTAGACATTGCAGCAGTGGTTTTAAGGTATAATCGAATTAACATTTCATTTGCGGAGTAAAAACCGGACTGCAAATAGGTTTTTTGCGCCAAAAGTCAACCAGTTTTTTAAATATCTATTTAATAAAACTTGGGTTTCTGACGATATTACATAATCCATTTAGCTATTCGGTAGATACGATGTTATAGAAAAAATTACAAAAAAATACAATGTAGGTAGGTATGTAAAAACAAATGTATGATTTGGTTATACCAATGTTACTTTGATCTTGTTTTTTGTTGTATTGCGTAGGTATTAATTCTTATCCCAATATTAAAACGTGATTGCTTTTACGTACAAACGTAATTAATTATGATTTTGTATAGAGGCATAAGTTTTGTGAACTGTAAAAAATATGCATGCATTTTTTGTGCGCACGTGTCTCCGTAACTAAAAATAGTGTCTGCACATTACGTATTATATTACATTATCTAATTTACTATTTGACGACCTCGGTAGTCGAGCGGTGTGATTGGACTATACTGTGCCCTTGAGGTCGCGGATTCGATTCCCGCCCCGGACAATCTTTGTATAACATCATAGATTTGTTTTGGTGTCTAATTGGTAGAGGTAGCTAGCCGCATTAGGTTAGACTGGGAGCCGACTCCAATAGAAATGGGAAAATAAAAAGGAAGGGGATATAATTTAGTGGCAGTGGTACATCGGTGTCAGACTTAATTTTGATACATACCTATATAGGTCGCAGGTTCGATATGCTAAGTGTATACACATATTATTTGCGTGATCTATATTGCCGGTACTTTATTTCTGTGAAAGAAACATCGTGAGGAAACCGGCATGTTAGCAATCACAAAGCCAACATCAAAACTATGTCAATTATTAATTTAGCTGTGAAAAAGCTCAGCAATGGGGTACTAAAGTGTTGTTACTTTACAATTATTCGGACTAATATCTTTCAATTTCATATCATCACCATCATCGGCCTATTACAGTCCACTGCTAAACATAGGCCTCTCCCTATAACCGCCATTTTGCGCTGTCTTCGGCTTGTCGCATCCAGCTACCGCCCGGCTATATTTAGCTGATCGTCACTCCACTCTGGAGGGCGTCTGTCAAGTCGTAGTCTTCACTAAAGGACTCTTTTACCCCAGCGGTTATCAGTTCGTCTACAGATCAGGCTAGCCCACTGCCACCTCAGCTTGCCAATCCTTTGAGCTATGTCGATAACTTTAGTTCTTTGTCAGATAACCTCATTGTAGATTTTATCCCCTAGAAGAAAAAATATATATTTGACGGGCCGGTGGCGTGGCCGGTAAGATGCTTGCTTTTCACGCCGCAGGTCGTGGGTTCGATTCCCACCCAAGTTAAACATGTGTGTGATGAACATGTCTGTTTGTCTTGTGTCTGGGTGTAATTATTTATATTTAAGTATGTATACAAAAGAAAAGTATTATATGTAGTATATTACCAGTTATCTGGTTTCCATAGTACAAGCTCTGCTTAGTTTGGGATCAGATGACCGTGTGTGTTAATGTCCCACCCACAATATATATTTTATCCCATCAGATAAATGATATTTTACAGTTAGATGGTATCTTGTTAATAACCTGAACAAATATGCTTAGAAACATAATAAAAAGAGATGATTGTTTTGATTTCTCTATACAATGACTCTCTACCGTTCATAGATAGGGTCATTTCAAAGATGTTTACATACATGTGGCTACATCAGTGCAGCTTAATTTATTTGGCTATATTGTTGAACGTTAACTGTACTATAAAGTGTATGAAGCCATGTATCACTGAGAAATAATTTTTCAGATATTTAGTTTCTGAAATAATTCAACACTAGAGACGTTTGAAGGGATAAGGTTGTATTCATTTGTAGTTCTTTCAGTATTTCACCTGATGATGTAGTGTTAAGTAATGTATGTATGTATTTACCAGGTGGAAGGGATCTCCCTGTACAAACTAATGGAGTGAAAGCCGTGCATCAGAAATTAGTTTAGGAACTTTATGGGTATCCACTAATCGTGCTTTGTATTGAATGTATTTTGTTGTACTCCTAACCTAACCCTCCGGGTGTTCTTTCGCGCATCTTGGCCAGGGTGTCACGGGAAGCACAAGTGACAACACCGTGACACCCTGAATGCTCGCTCGCCATTGGAATGTATACCTAAGTTAACAATACAAAGCAGCCGTTTTTTTTAGTGAGTTTCACCAGTTTAAACACCTAAAATTTGTTTTTGAAACAGTGTTTTTAAAGACGATTTTTCTCAAAACATAGTATTATGTGTCTTTCGGTATTTATTTTTAGTCAACTGTATTATTCGATTAAATTATTCGTAGTTTTCTGACTTAGCTTCAATATATCTTGTTAGTATTTATAACGCAATACTTGATGTGCTTTATTCAGAATGGTTCTTTACGAGTTCTGAATTAATAAGATAGCGTTTGTTTTTAAAACTAAAATACCTACTTAACTTATAGCGCTAAACTTAGCAATTCGCACAATGTTAGTAGAAGGCGCAGATTAGATAATATAGATATATCAACGTAACGATAGCGTATTGGCGGGCCTACGATAAAACAGAGATAGGGAACTTGGCTAGTTGGTTCCGACGTCCGTTCTGTAGTAGGTAGGTGTCAGAATTCGGATAGGGGAAAATGTCTAGGGAGGAGCGATTACTACTGACAAATATTATTATGGGTATTGGAATTTAGTTCTAGTAATTTATTAAGTTCTAGGCTGAAGATGTCCATATACTTGAAGAGTAACTACGTACTAATTTGTAGGTATTAGCCCTTATATGCACTAGCGGATTCACCGCGGGGGCGCGGCGCGGCGGCTTAGCCGCTTTTCCAATTTAAAATGCAACCGCTTCTGATTGTACGCACTTAACCGCAACATTTCAAGAGGTTGCATATTAAACTGAAAAAGCGGCTAACCGTGCGGTTAGCCGTACCTATGGTAAACCGCTAGTGCGCACAAGGGCTCCGGTAACAATCCGATTTTAGCGTTGATTGACCTAGAAACTTGGGTACTAATTACGTTAATGGAAGGCTGTTACACCACGTAATGACCACGGAGACATCTGTTATGATGAGGTACCTAATAACTATAGATTAGTCTCCTAAACAGGAAGGGGCAGGTACCTTCTGGCTAAGTAAAATGAAATATTCAATTGTTCTAATTAAATTTAACAGGGAGGTGTTATATGCAACTTCTAGTACTAAATAGTTTCTGCCAGTTTTTGGGGGAGGCGAGGTAACCACGTACAGCACACATGTAAAAATTGAATTGTCTTTACAAATGCACACGTAAATAAAAGCTACACACAAACACGAGTCAAAACTGTTCATGTATATACTTCGGCAGAGGGGAACGCCCGCAATACCAGTTCCGTGATAAATTTTCTAAGGGACTGACATTCACCTACGTAGAGTCACGTGTCAATCGTAGGGTAATCCAATACATAAATTTTTGTTTTCGATTCAAGGCAGTTGTTATAGTACCTACCTACTTGATCGGCTCGGCCGTGTTACGGACGGCTCATCGAAAAAGTCCGGTGAACCAATAAAAGCCCTTCCAGCTGATTTTACTGACAGCTGTCAATATTTTTTATAACCATAATCGTTTGGAAGTCGGAAAATTGTTCAACTAAATTATGTTGAGCAATAATAGTTAGTATTTGATATTCATGTGTTGTATTAGTACTAGCAAGCACATTATTGTTTAAAATGTTTGCCGAATACATACGACTTTATTAAAATGTATTGTTTGCGACTTAGTATGTACCTACTTCATTTTCAATTATTAATTTTTGACTTCAAACCTCTGAATATCTGTGTACACGGCTAGGTACATTCAGGAAAAATATTATGATGGGGCAGTGAGAGAGTTTGTTCTACGAGTAGCTAAGGGGTCGTCTCCACGAGTGAGAGAATCGCATCGATATTGTTGTCGCGCCATACATTCATTCATTATCTTGCTCGTGGAGACGGCCCTATAGAGAGTGTCTTTCTTTATACGTGGCACGACAATAGAAGGTATCCTATCGGTTCGACCGTCCTCGGACGGCTCACCTAATAAGTCCGGTAAACCAATAGAGGCCCTTCCTGCTAAATTGGGTTCGGTCATCAGCAAAAAAATAAATAGTAGGTATCGCCGCGATTCTGTCGCTCATGGAGACTAATCAAATCTGCACAGTGTACCTACTGACTATAATATTAATTTTCCCATTGATTTATTATTCAGGTCAGGTCTGGACTGTGTCATCCCGTAAATTTATCTATGATTCATGGGTAGGTGCGCAAGAAGTGGCCTTTGATCAAAGGTTAATAAGGTTTGTAGAGGAAAACCTATTCTTCTAGTAGCCTGTTTTATACTTATGTAGATAGAACCGATTGAATTAATTTTAACCGTCTGCGACTTCTAAAAAACGGGAACGTTCTTTGTTCGTTTGTATGATTTCAATCGCAAATTTTTTGTTATTTTTTTTCAATTGTCAACTGATTTTGAAATCATTTTTATGGGTGTATCCCCAACGACTCACGTTTTTTTTTCCCAACCAGTAACACTGTTACTCATTGCAAATCGAGCCAAATACATACTTGCTGGATGGGATAAAAAAATACTTTTCTTTTGTAAATAAATACATAACTATATGTAATTACACCCAGACTCAAGAAAAACCGATATGTTCATCACACAAATTTAATAATAGTGTGACTGGATGCAATTATTTTCTTCTCATCGCGTAACGATAAAAAAAATAATATTTAACTACAAAAAATAAGTCAAAATATAAGTCTAATTGTAACTAGTGCTATATAGGTAGATTAGACGGTACTTACGACGAAAATCATTAGGTAATTTGTGGGATATTTGGTAAGTACAGGCTCCAATTAACAGATGTAGGTAAATATAATTATTACTTTTTTGGAAGCGGTTCTTTTTTATAACATTTATGATAGGTACAGTATGGTCAGGTCAGATACCTACAAAAAAATTACAATAATTGCGTCACCAACATTTATGAAGGCGGAAAATTTTTATAGTTATTCCTATAAAGTACCTATTCTACATTTTTACCTTTATTTTGAAGTCAAGTGAACTTAAATCGGTAATCGTCCTTGAAATTATTCCCTCAAAGTGATTTTTATATTGAGAAAAAATGCAGTCACGTTTGATTGGAACGAATGAAATTCCTTAACGCATATAGCGGGAGCATGGAAGGTAGACAGAAACAATATTTATTTGTTTAAAAATACATTACAGGTTTAGCCAATAAGCAATGACAAAATTTTATTTTTTAGAAAGTCTAGTAGATTGTTCAAAAATATCAGACACGTGGTTTTTCTTTTTTTTACGTAATCTAAATAACGTAATCTAAATAAATACTCGTAATAGAAGTAATTGACTGACTGACAGACATAATCAACTTACAGCCCCAAACCGCTGGGTCTAGAGACTCCAAATTTGGGTCATAGGTTCCATACTTTTTGGTACAATAAAGATAAAGATTTATTATAGGAGCTCTAAGTGTACTAACAAAGGATGTTTCAAAATTCCCCTATGACTGAAAAGGTAACTACGCGGGCGAAGCCGCAGTCGAAAGCCAGTCGAATAATAAAGGCGATACATTGAGCCAGTGACGTCACGTTCACATAGTATTTTTCAGTGATTAAGATGTAAAGAACTTTCACTCTTTAAATTTAATACGATTTGACCAAGTATTTTTTTATTAATTCATAAAAGCAATACATGTCCAATATAATCTTACAAGGGTGTTTCGCAGCGCATTTATACCAGGGGGTCACGGAAACTACGTGTGACACAACCACGACATTTGTCTGTGTGTCTATCTGTGGGTTGTTCGGTATCATAGCTTTCCAACAGATGATTTTGATTGTTTGTTTTGCCAAAGCAGACTTGATTGAGTATTCTTTATAAACATGAAAAGTCTGCCCAAAAAGTGTGTTACAATTTTTTTTTGTCAAATACGATCTCTACCCGTGCGAAGCTGGGGCGGGCCGCTAGTTTTTATATTAAACTAGCGCCATCAGTGGTTCTACTAAATAACTACTTGCTAAATTATTATTGTGACAGATCAATAAAAATACGTTTATATCACAGATAATATAATACTATACTAGTAGTTTATACAGATATCAACAATCCCTAATGCAAATGTAACTTTATCTGTTAACCTTTGACGCCTAGTAGAGTAGTTTATGCGTCAAAGATTTCGATAAAAGGAGAGGTCAAAAGTGGGATAGAATTTTGAACACCAATGTGATATACCTCATTGGAAAGCTTATTTAATAAGCTATTAGAATTTAACTAAGTACGAATTTTAGGAGCAACCATTTTTGTAAAAATCTAAAAAAATGTAATAGAAAAACAAAACGCACATTACCTTTAATTATCCGTTTCCTAAGCAGTATAAATATTGCAATCACTTCAATAATTGCATTCTATTACAGTACTTTTCTCTTGTAATATTATTCTAGCTGCAGTTTAATTTAATTATGACGAAAAATATTTGTTATCTTATTAGTGTAATAACAAAACGCGTGGAAAAAAATACAATTACGGGAAACGTCATGATGTCATTGTCATTGATCAGTTTGATTGACAGCGTTCTAAATAATTTTAATTTTTTTCGTTGCTCAATTGTCATTTGGCCATGGGGTTGCCAATTGCATTAATCATAACATTGCATTATGGATTCTTATTTTCAATTTAAATTTTTAAAAAAACTGGGGGGTGTCAAATTATTTTAAATACACCAAAAAATTTAATTAATTATGCTCTATTAACATATGTAACTCAGATTGCTGTTCAAATTTACAATTATTTTAATCCCAGGCTCTATACATTTTTTGAACGTCTCCTTTGGTATGGAGATAGATTAAGACCAGGGAAAGGACATAGAATAATTTCTATTCGATTGCCCTCAAAGAGTTGGTTTTGCGCGGTAACTGACATACGCGCGGGCGGAAAAGGGATTACTATTTCAGTTAAATACTTATCTTTGAATGGATAAGAACCTCTTTTCATACTTACCCGTCGACAGGTACCGATGAATCTCACGTGTTTTTTAACAGAATCTATGACGTATAATGATGCATGCGATGAATTTTAAAACCAAATCTGAACATAAGTTTCGGGGTTAAAAGTTAATCACATTATTATTTAATAAATTAATGACACTCTTTGAATGCTGTCAGTATTCATACTAATATCTATATAAATACCTATAAAAATTATAAAGCTAAATAGTTGTTTTTTTTTAATGTAGTAATCTCAAGAACTACTGGTCCGATTTGAAGAAATCTTGTACTGTTAGATAGCCCATTTATTGAAGAAATTTACTTATTATCCTGCAGGGCACGATATAAAAATTTAGTTCACGCGGGTGAAGCCGCGGCCAGAAAATAAGTATAATATTAACCCTGGATTACACTGGCGAAACATATTGCCAACACTGTTCGTCTCAATCACTCAGGGATTAATAAAAAGAGATAGGTAGACAATGCTCGTGACATATTATTTTGTTGTGCGGTACAAACTTAGTACACACGGATACATATCAAGCTATAAATTTCCATTAAAAGCTGATCTCACATCGTATAGGATTTTCGTACAATGAGAGGTCAACCTACACGGGTAAAGTGTAGCTTGATATGTAGCCGTGTGTATACAGTAGAAAGAATGTTTGAAGATAACATACCTAGTTACTCCGTAGCCAAGTCACGAAGAGAAGCGTGACCTGCATCTTGGATGAACCTGGTGTTGCCGCAGCCAAGGTCCGTTTTCACAGTACGTAGTATAGACAACCTCTTGGGAGCACTCAAACGCGATATGTGGCACGTCAGAAAATAATTTCTTTTATGATCACGTACACTAATTATCTAGTTTAATTGTGTAATGATATGATAACTGATTCAGATTTGATCAAGTTTTAGATTTTTCTGATTATTTCCTTTTTTAACTCGGACGAAAAAGAGGTGTCCTGCTGTTTCTATGTTTTTGGCGTAAACGAATGATTTGTTTTATGTAGTCTTTATTCAGTAATCGAGTTCTTGGCAAGGTTTAAAGAAAATCAGCTCATTTGTGTGTCGGGGTTTAATTTTTTATTTATTTAAGTATAGCTATTTACTCCTAAAGTCTTTTACCGACAGCAGCTTTGTGTCAATATCTGAAATCTGAATTTATAGTTCCTATTTTTTTTACAACATATGGAATCTTTATTTGACCTAACTGAATAACAATCTCAACACTAACTTAAATAAAGAACTCGACTAACTGATGCCTAACCTAAACTGCGTCAAAAATTCTACTGCAACGTACCCAGAAGATGATCTTATTTGATACCTAAATCATTCTGCAGAAAATAATTCATCCTTCTCTTCTTTACATCAAAATCGGTCGAGTATATACATGTGACATATTATTATCTGTTTTTCTATACGCACCAATCTTTTGTATATGTTTATTTGGAAGATTAGGTGTATCTTGTGGCTAATTCGTATATGTATAAGTGTAGCTGTGTTGTCCGCTAATTCTTTAGTAATTAAAGTTTTTACGTCATTACTCGAAATGTTACGAAAAACGAGGTAGCCATATTTTGTAGGGTTTTTTCAATAATACTCGTAACATTAGTTGCTAACTGATCATTTAAAACTAGTGAAACAGGTAACAGGTATTTATTAAAAGATTAGAAATCCGTAGAGGTAAAATGAAATGAAAATATTTTTATATATTTTGGAGAGGGCCTCTACTTAAAATCTTCTTTCAATTTCTTTTTCTACCGTGCTGTGAATGATGTGGCGACTACTGAGAAATAATGCTAAAAACTCAGTGGGCTTTTATCTCTTCTGAATCTTGGTCTTAGAACTGAAATTAGATCTATTACTTACATTTTATTTTATAGACACGCCGGTGGCGTGGTCGATAAGATACTTGCTTTTCACGCCGCAGGTCGTGGGTTCGATTCCCACCCGATACAGACATTTGTGTGATAAACATGTTTGTTTATCTCTAGTCTGGGTGTTTCCATACCACAAGTTTTGCTTAGCTTGGGACTAGATGGCCCTGTGTGTTAATATCCTAGAATATTAATATTATTATTATTTTGCGCGGGTTGCATTAAAGCTATTTAATTATATGCGTTTTTATCATTTATTAGTCTTTTTTTTAATAAGCCTTCCTACATGGATTTTATAATTATCTTAAATTTGGTTGGGGTACAGCAAGAGGTTCTAGACTCTTTGATCAGTCCGACTGGAAGATATCTCCATCTTACAGAATACAAGCAGTGTAGTAATAACTTTTGGTTGTATTACTGGGTGTGAGTTAGGTAGCCAGGCTCACTGACATCTATAAAGACTACTTACCATGCGAGCTGCAGACATAGTAGTAAAAAAAAAATAAGTCGCAGGTTTGTTCTCTCGCCGTCCCCACACACCTTTTGTGAATTGTTTCATAGCCGCAGATCAATCTCAATATCTAGATGTAAGAATTCTATTAATTTAAATGAAGTTTATTTCATTAAAAGTCCGTCAGCGTTAGAAGGCGAAGTTAAATAGGTACTATTAAGGCGAAGTATTTGGCGATGATCACTAAAAAAGTATTTATAGTAAAAACAAAGGTACTCCCGGTCAGGTTAAAAATTGATTACGCCATGATTACGCTGCTGTTATTATCTTTTTATAGGTAAGCATACGTCACAGTGAATTTGCAAGAAAAGTACATACACAACTAAGTTATTTTAGTAGTTTGGGTCAGTTTATGAAACCTTAATTATAATTGGAGACGAATTATAAAGATCGTAACGCATGGGTATTTCCATTGATGTCATTAACCCTTTGAATGGTTTGTGCAGTAATATTCAAATAGTTTTTAATTGTGGTGTTACTAGAATGCAATTAAATAACAATTATACATATCTTTAGTTGTTTTGGACATGTATGTAAGTCTGCAAAAGATGTAGGATCTATTGAGATAGAAAAGCAAAACCTCTACCCACTTCTGGGGATCAACTGCTCTCAGTAGGCTAATTCACGTAATTTCTTGACGCACCGATCAAGTTGCAGTGCAGTTCCGATCAAGTTGGTATTCTTGTAATTGTTTTAGATAAAACACATAGGTACGCTAAAGCGCTTGCGTAACGCGAACTTGACGCGAGCGTATCTGGCAGAGCGGTTGTCAAAATTACCAGAATACGAAAAGGACCGTTTTGATCGAAACCTAACTGCAACTGCACTGCAACTGAACTTATTTAATTAAGTGAATTAGCCTACTGATTGACACATTCATTACCGCTGTAGTGTTCTTCTATCTCGGGTCCTAATTGGGAGAGTCCAAATTAAAGTCCGGTAACACTACATTAATTAATTTATTTACGTGTACTATGCAAGATGGACGCGAGTGAACTGTCCATCCACAAAAGGTAGCAAAAGTGCTAGCATGCACTATCATGTTACATATACCACATAAATACACCACATACACCCCCTTGTTAAAAAAAAAATTGACAAATTTTTTTACAAAAATTATACACTAAACTCCAAATAGGTTATACAATCAGATTACATTAGTTAGATCGACGTCACATCATATTGTTCGGACTACGTTGCACGTGCACTTTGCATGCTTGCACCATGCGATAAGGCGAGCTCTTTACGAAGCTCCCTCCTATTTCTTTTCACACACACTTTGTACAGTAATACTAGCAGCATTATCCCGACGATGACTCCTATCACGGTTACGGCTGTGCTTAGAGTTTCCAAACGAAACTCTGTATGGGACGTCGAGCGCGAGATAAAAGCGCCTAAAAATTTGTTCGTCACACAGCGCCATCTAGTCCCAAAATAAGAAAATATATTTGCTTGTTATGTATATATTTACATATTTACAAATTGAATTATGACTTTTAGGATTTATTCATACCTGCTATAGTGGCCCCTTGCGACTTCGCACGGTTGCCTTAATATACTATACAAAACTACATACTTCACAATTTAGTTCATTTGTGGTGAAAATCTAAATTCAATTTCTTAGTATTGACTCACTGGTTATTAATATGTAGTATAGTATATTTAATACCACAGTATTGAGACTCTGGGGTACCTACTATATAACTATTGTTTCAAATAAACGTACATATAGGTGCCTACTTATGTAGAGATGTTTAATGCAAATCTTGTTGCAACCTTATGCTAGTTTCCGTGCTTTCAAACGATTTTAACATAATTTAGTATTGGTACCTACTGGAATCTAACACATGGCGCAATTACACTTGGTGGTTAGTTCGAATTCGATTTATCAATGGGGTTCGGACAAACAAAAAAATGTAAATAAATCAAATTTATTATTCCCTACTTTGAACAATTTAATGTAAGTTTAATTTAAGGCGTACACGATTAAATATAATAGCGCCTTCGGGTTCTCGAATTCGAGTAAAGTCTTTCAATATGGTCTAACGTCCATGTGTACATTAAATTTAAAATAAATAAAATAGTTGGTCCATTATGTATTATTACCTCTCTTTTCTATTGTCTCCAGCTTTTCTTGAAGAGAAGTGGACGATATAACTTTCCAACTTCTAAAAACCATTTTATACATAAGAAGTAAAGTTAAAGTTGACTAGGATCATTTTTTTAGTTACGTACAGTACGACATTACAGAATAGAAATCAATGAGGGCGCCTTACAGAATGATAAATTTTATTCCCGAGTTAGACTCTTTTATGTCGTATGTATAGGTTTATTGATACATCAAAAGATCTAGGGATACTTAAGAATGAAAATCACACATTGCAATAAAAACTTTATTTTGTAACAATAACAATTATATGAGATGGCCTCTCTATAGTATGTACATCTAAGTTAATAATAAACAATTGTGTTATGGCGATAATACCTAAATAAATAGAATTGTTACGAAAATACATTAATTCGTCATTCTAATTATTATATACAATTTTTATTTAATCCTTATTATAACTTATAATATGCAGGTACAATTACAATTTTCGAGAGTATTTTTATACAAAAAAATATTGCTTTAGACCAAGAGCCCGTGACAGACAGACCTTATCATTTTATGAAGGCTGATAAATTCAGTGCGTGTAATGGAATGGGAATGGAAAAACCAGCATTATAATATCACGTGATGTTACCAATGGTGTTTCACGGTGTTGCCTGGTAACTACTGAAGTAATCATTGGCAGAAGTTCTTCTAGAACAAAAGTTAAGGTTAAGTTGATAATCACGTGTAGTTTTTGTGGCAACTTAAACCCACCTCTCTCCGGTGATATGTAGCGAGTTTTTGTAATCCCGCTGTGCAGTTTTTGGTACAAAAAAAAGGAAAAAAGTAGTAGTAACCTAGGTTAGTTCTTAAGAACAATTTCTTTCTGAAAAAATAAGCACAGCTATACTTCTTCTTTATAGATCTGGAAATCACGAGCTCTTACTCAAAAAACTATTTCGGTCGTTTCGGTTTTCGGTATTTTAGGCAATCATAATGGTATCTAATTTAAAATCTAAATATAAAGAAGTTTTATAAAAAACTTGATGATTGACGTGAAGTGAATCTAATTAATCAGCTATAGGTCCTCGGGTTACTTACATAATTATTTCTATAAAATGGGTAGGTAGCTACTTAATACATTCAATAATTCACTAGAAGATATTTTGTAAATACTGATCAACTGAACTAATTGTATTTTTTTATTTAATAGAACAAAGTTACTTGTAAAGCTTACCTAAATAGATTAAACTCAATTGTTAAAGTAGTAAGTACTAAGCATTATAATCACCATTGAAGTTTAAAGAAGATATTAATGAGGAAGTCTCTAAAGGCTCTGTCTGAAAATGGTCCAGTCACACGTGAAGAGATAAAAAAGAAAATTAAAACACTGCAACGCATATTTTTTGTAAAATATACATATTACCTATGTAAGTTTGCTATTTTCATTGAAATTGATCACAAATTATATGATGATAACAGTTTTATGTTATTTCATTCAAGGCATTCAGGGCATATCTCTACGTTTCGCGACTAATGCATATAACTAATATTTTAAAAATTGCTCTATTGGCGCTGTTCTGAATTTTTATTAATACACAAGCTCTAACATATGTCTTATTGTATTTATAACACTCAATTTTGAATGATAAGGCACTCCTTTTATGTGAGTTATAGTTTGTGACAAAAGAGGTTTGTCAATCTGGCAAATTGGTAATATATTGGTGACAAAGATATTTAGTGCTGCGTTGCAATATGTAACATTATTTCTATAAACCTCAGTGGTGATTACGATTTTGTAGATTAATTATTATATAATTAAGTGTAATATGTAAAATTTCTTTGGATTGAGTTGTCCTTATACTTTTTAAGGCGTTTTCATATTTATGGCCAGTTACAAGTAACCCATCTTATTCACTTCCGTATTAATTAATCATACATAGTTGCGACTACTGCGATTTTCCGTCTATTGTAGGCAAAATATACGTACAATATACAATAGACGAAAATTCGCTGGTAGTTAAAATAATATTTGATCTACAGGACTTATAATTAGACACTGCTAATAAAATAAACTCATAAACCTCTTCATACATAATAATATAGTGAATTTAAGTTACGTTGGAGTTTCTGAAGTTCGCCCATTTAGCAGCGAACTGTCAAATAACTGCTCAATGTAACGAACGAAGTTTTAATAGTCGACTATCGAATTAGACTTGCGTCAGTAGTAAAGTATTAACAAAGCATTTTGGCGATATAATTCTAATGAATGTTTTTCCCTCGTAGGTCGATTTTTCGGTTATAACAAAGACTATCCCATATATATTTACAGGCACTTCTTTGTTTCTCTTATCTGATAAATCTTATTATATAACACTTTCGTGTCGGATTTCGTAAATTACACACTTTGGTTACAATAAATCAAATATTACATAGTACCTAAGTATAAATCTAAGATTTACCGTATCAAAAGTTTATGAATCTTTGGAACTTATTAACTTAACTCTATTGGTAACTTATAATACAGTTAAAACACTGTCATCGTCTTTTGTTCAACCAATCTTGTTTGATAAGATCCGCACCTTTCTCACCGATCATAATAACTGCGGCATTTGTGTTGCCGCTCACTATTGTTGGCATTATACTAGCATCAATAACTCTTAAACCTTCTACACCATGCACACTTAATCTAGGATCTACCACCGCTTCCGGGTCCCACGATGGACCCATCTTAGCTGTGCCACACTGATGATATATCGTCATTGATATTGTTCTCACTTGACACTCAATATATTCATCAGACATGAATTTATGATGTTTGCAATTCGGTAAAGGCTTCATATAAAGCCTAGACCCGAATTGTTTGAACGGAGATCCGTTTGCAACTCTTAAAGCTATTTTGATTCCATCTACTAAACGAGCAACATCAAGTGCGTCTTCGTGATATCGAGGATTCATTATTGGATAATGGAATGGATTTGAACTTTTTAATCGCACGTATCCACGTGTATTCGGTCGAAGCAACAGTGGCATAATAGTCCACGCATCTTTGTTAGCTATAGGCTTATAGACGGAATCATAAATTTCATCGGTGAGGCCGAGAATTTTTCTAACAATTTGTCCATTGTCAGATGAAAATGATGCAGGTGCCATGTGAAACTGAATATCAGGCCACAAACCAGAACTGTTTGCATACTTTGTGTTCACAAAAGCAATTCCTTCTAGCCCTCCAAGTGTAGTCATAGGACCTCTTTCATTAACAACATAGTTCATTGTCACAGGGAAGGCTTGAAATCTGTTTTGTACAATAGCTACGGGTTTATCTACCAGAAATGTCAATCCTCCAACACCAACATGGTCTTGTAAATTTTCTCCAACTGGTAAATCTTTTATAACTTTTATACCAACATCTTGGAGATGATCTTTGGGACCTATACCAGAAAGCATCAATAATTGAGGACTATTTATAGCTCCAGCTGATAGAATAACTTCTTTTCGTGCGTAAACTACCCGTTTCATGCCATTTTTAACGTATTCAACACCGTAAGCTTTCATCGTTAAAGGATTTATGAGGACGCGTGTGGCTTGTGAATTTAATGATATGTCGAGATTCTTTCGCGTACGCACAGGTCTCAAAAATGCCTTTGCTGTGCTGCATCTTGAACCTCGTCTTATAGTACCTTGAGCGATCATAAATCCTGTCTGGATGGCGCCATTAATATCTCTGTTCTCATATCCCATTTCGACTCCAGATTCTACGAATGCAGCTACTAAGGGAGTCCTCCATGGGGCTTCTTGAACAGTTAAATATCCTCCGGTGCCATGATACTTGCTTTTAGCCAAATAAGGATTTCTGTTGTCCTCAGATTTGATGAAGTACTTAAGTACATCTTGGTAGCCCCAGCCAGGGTTGCCGAGAGATTCCCATTGGTCGAAGTCATATCTATTCCCGCGAACGTAGATCATATAGTTCAGCACACTCGAACCGCCGAGAACCTGTAATTACAGAAAGTTTATGAGAATTACGTAATTAACCATATAATATTGTGTAATGTACCACTGTTATTGTGTAATAATGATTTAATTAAGTAGCTAAAGGACTGTTTAATGTACTAGAGATCCTAGTTTGTAACGATGTTTGCTAATCTTTCATGGTAAGACAACTGAAAAGTTCGAATGAAATTTTGCACTCGTGTAGGTATATAAGTATAATTATTTTTATTACTTTCGCTTTATCACACTGAAGAATTCGCGGGTTAAAGCTAATAATAGCAAATGACATCACCTTTCCCCTTGGCCAACTGCATCTGTGCTTCTTGAACCCTAGGCACGCGTAAGCTGTAGGTTCTGTCTTGTACTGCCAATCCAGTTTTGTTAGCTGTAAGTATCCCGCTAGCGACGGTACATCTGTGATCTCATTTTCGTCTGGACCTGGAATGATATGTTGAAATAAATTAGTTTATAGTTCAAATTTATTTAACTAAAAAGGTATATCTACGCCAGAAGACCTTATACGGGAGACAGACATGGCATGTTGAAATTTTAAGGGAAATTTGTTCGGGTACCTACACTACCTACTATGAAACTGTGTACCTAATCGTCGCTATCACAGTAGACTGCAATCGTGTTGTGAGTTAGACATAATAATTATTATATGGTGTTTGAAGATAACAGGCAACTTACTTGATGCTAAGTGATGCCGTGGTCTAAGATAAAAGAGAAGTAGGAGTGATTTTCGATTTTATATATTTGACCAAGATGAACCCGTAATGGAGTAACTACTACACTTACCAACTCATCCGCATCGTGTTTCGTTTTTAACCAAAAAACCCAAATACCACGTGGATAGGTATCATTTGCTAAAAATAATTATACATACCACTTTCCAATAACAATACATTCCAGTTTCTAACTTCAGTCAGACGATTGGCCACTACCGCTCCTGCTGATCCACCACCAACTACGACAAAGTCGTATTCCCTTCTTGGCTCTTTGTCTAATACTTTAGCCTCTGGATCGTAGGAATTGTAATTGTGATACGTTAAGGCTCCCAGCAACAAAGGTATGAGCCACAGTCCCGTGACGCTTACAGTTTTAAGCGCTGTGGACGCTAGTAGTACCTGTACACCCATGTTTCTGAAGTATCACAGTTCAAACAGTTGCAAATATCACAGGTATCATTTGAACTTCCGCTTTGGTATTTTGGAAGAGACTAGGTTGGTGTTCATGTAAGTTTGTGCCGGTCTGGCGGCTTGCTGCGACGCATTGGAGTGTTGAGGTGCGCGCGCTCCAGTGGCATATCACTCTCTATATGATCTTCGTGGTAAAGTTTTCATGGACTCCTCAATCTGAAATTTGAAAAAGAAAATTGTTAACACCATAATGTTAAACTCAATTTTGTGTATATGATCTCTAATATTTGGGCGTTTCAGATAACAAAGAGTAAAGTACAAACTGAATTGTACTTTACTCCTCTTTACTCTAACAATGGTTTGACAGATTAAAACCAATAATAATTTGATGGAAAATTATTTTTACACAAACACGACCAGCAGCAGCGGTGGCACAGGTAGCAGCGACGGCGCAGCGGTGTCAGCCTCGCCTTGGAAATATAAGATCGTAAGCTCGATCCCTATCGTGCCCACACATCTTTGTGTGAATTATTTTATCACCGTTGCTCAATATAGGTGAAGGTAAACATCATGAGGAAACGGGCATGTCTAAGAACTAATCTTTCGAGGATATATGACATCCACCAACCCGCACTTGACCAGCATGTGTAGATTAAGGCCTAAACACTCTCAACTCGTAAGATAGTTGAGAGAAGCCCGGTGCCCAACTGTGGGACACTGAAAGGGTTGACGTGAAACACGGCCATCTGATACCAAATAAAGAAGAGTTTGCACTAAGGAATCCATATAACTGCTAGATATAAAAAATTCTTTACATTTTACACATTATTTTACTTTTCTTTAATAAATAAGTATCTACGTATGTAATTACATCTATAATCAAGACAGACATATTCATTTAGACAAATGTCTGTCCTGGGTGGGAATGCGAATAAATTGCTATCTAAACTATAAAATTCAGTCGTCTATTAGGTAATACTTTTGTAACACCAATACAGTAAACTATGGAAAGTGAGTGTAGTAAGAGATTACAGCGTACTATTTCCTATTTATCCGGAAGATTATGATCAATTTCCAGCTCGTGAAAGTCATTGCTGATATATATCGATGACACAATATTTTATAATCCCCACAATTAGTGTTGTTATACTAGGGTGAGGTGTTCATATTCCTATTACTGAATTATTCGTTACGTTATGTTATAATACTATACCTATTACTGGGTATTTGTCAAATAAAACGTTGGCGATTCTATATTCGCTATTATTATTGTTGTGTCTAATATTGATACAACTCCGTTAATACGGAACGCTATGTCATTACGAAATACGAATTGTATCATTGTATACCTCTACTATTTTATTCGGCTACCTGACACGAGCGAGTAAGATGAAAGAGCGCCCAGTATCGTCTGTGTCACTCACAAATACGTGCGCTTCATAAAATTGATGTATCGTATAAAATAAACTAATATCTGGTAACCTAATATGGGAAATTCGTGTATCCTAATACGTGTGGCTCGTACTGAGATACATATACCTAATATAAATATATTTCTTACATCTCTACTTTACCACAACACGTTGCAATCGTAGCTATCAGTTACTTTAATTTTAGATGTTACGTCTAAACCAACAATACGTAATAAACCGTTCCGCCCTATATTGATCTGTATCAAAGTTATTTAAACTGGTTAACGATTATTCGGTTGATCAGGTGGATCTATTTTTTATAAGCACCGTTAGCGAAGGTATAGGCCTCGGCTTGGAAATACAAGGACGCAGGTTCGAACTGAGTTTTAGTCACCTTGTGTAAGGAACGATGATATGTAGAAGACTTGAGAGGTGTAGGGCAGATTGATGTTAAAGTCTATGAACGTAAGGGTTTATGTATAGAGATTGCACTTGCGCATACATAGGCGCGCTTTTTCGTATTTGGCTAGTTAGTTCACAGTGCCACTGCACAGTAGCCGAAATTTATATGCGAGGAAGCCGAACCGAAGATTTGTATTATAATTAGAATAAGTACTAAAGTAAATATGTTCTGTGATTAAATCAAAGATCTGTTGCTATAGCTTAGAGCATTTAACACGATACTAAATTGTTACTGACAGTTTTTGGGGGAGGCGAGGTAACCACGTACAGCACACATGTAAAAGTTGAAGTGTCTTTACAAATGCACACGTAAATAAAAGCTACACACAAACACAGATTTTATTGCGGTTTGCTTTAGATTTTAAATCCCGACGTTTCAAAGTTTTTAAGACTTCATGGCCACGGGTGGTTACTTGATTATGTAATTAAAATCGTGTTACTTAACATAAATTCTGCTAACATTGCAATTCATTGGTTAATTTGATTGATGGATGATTCACATAAATCAGCACGAATTGATGTTGTCCTAACATTTCAATGATGAAAAAGAAATACGCCAGTCATTTCCTGAGTAATAGTTGGTTCCGGGCATAAGTTCAAATTGGGTTATTTGTACTGTGTAAGTGCGAGTGACCTTTGCTTTGAATCAAAAAAGTTACAAATGAAAGGCGGTCAAAATTCATCTCGTCAGATCTAATTCAACTGGCATATAACTTTGGTATCATGAATACGTAATAAATACTCATGTAAGTGTCTAGGGAAAAAGTAATTTATGATAAAATTACTTCATTACATAGTCTTATTATTACTTCCTCAAGTTTTAAGATAATTGGTAGTTTTTAAGGGCTGAGGCACCTTCGTCCGAGGGCTGTACTGATACACCTTTTATTGAATTCCCACACGTGGTCCCCGGGTGATGCAAATCAGGTGACAATAAACTGGTGATAGACTTCGGCCGTGCTTAGTGACCACCAACCAGACAAAACCGCACCGCCAAGCGGCCTTGCCGTGGTCCGGTGCGATGTCTGGTGACACCATGCAGAGATGGTGGGTCCGAATTGCTGCTCCTTTGAAGTTTCTAACCATATGGAAGCTCATTCTACGGCCACTATCTCACCCAAAAACCATTCGTAGTCACGAGTGAATCCAATCCGTATACTGATTTGGCCCTTTCCATCGTAGACTACAGCATTGCTTAACATCAAGCTTGTAGTAGCCATGCGTCAGCCTATTTCATAATAAAAAAAAGTGGTGACCTTACTTGTTACTAACACACTAATAAAACTAATATATAAAATTCTCGTGTCACAATGTTCGTTCCCATGCCTACTCCTCCGAAACGACGACTTTATTTTTTTATGAACATTCAGTAAGTCTGAGAATCGGCTACTATCTCTATCTACTACTTTTTCAAACCTCTAAGTGATAAGAGGTGTTCACCCCAAAAATCTTTTTTTTTATTTTTTGATAATTTATTTATTATGTGGCATTAAAAAATACATACAACCCTAAATTTTTACCTTTTTATCACCAACCCCTATTTTTTAATAGCGAAATTAGTAATACGCGGTACGAAGTTCGCTGGGGCAGCTAGTATGGATGTAAAAAAGGAATACGAAATAAAGATATTATTATTATGTAACAAATTTTTTACTCACGGAACTAGTCACGTCATCACCCACCAGGCAGACTCTTTGGCGAATGACACATTTGTGTTCTGGGCCCTAATTGTCGACTCTTATAGACAAATGTCGAAAAAAATATCAGAAAAGTAATGGAATTATTATTTTATCTTCGACATATCAATATTAAAGATAAATGTCTGAATCGCGAGAATCGGGGACATATCCACCCGTGACCATGAAGTCTGAAAATACTTTGAAACGTCAGGATTTAAAATGTTAAATACACCGCGATAAAATCTGCTATGAAGTAGTTTAATTTCAATGTGTGATATTCGCGTAAATCTAAGAAAATACAAAGTTTTAACCTTTTTATATTACTAAAAAAAAGTGTTTTTTGTATTGACGAACTCGTACAAGGACTCCTACAGGGTGATACCGGAGACAAAATTAAATGACTGTGTTTCCAGTTAATACCTTCCTACAGTACCTACCTACTTGATATTGCCTTGACTTTGCATATACACTTCAATATTTTGGGTTGTGTTGGCAGTTTGTTGGTTGTTTGAAGGATGGTAAAATCCTTACTAGTATTATAAATGCGAAAGTAACTCCGTCTTTCTGTGTGCCTGTCGCGCTTACGCGCCAAAACTATTAACCCATTTGGTATGAAGATTGTTTGAGACCCGGGGAAGGACATAGGATACGTTTTATCCGACTGCGCAAGCTTACCTATACTTTTTACCTTGACCTACGTAAAGATTACATTAACAGCTTAACCACTTCATTAAGTCATTATTACCACAGATAACTCAGTCTGGACTTAACAACACAACTCATTAATGTTATCTATTGAATTTTAACTATTTTAATTTCTAAAATATTCCTAGGTTTCCGACCGCGGCTCCACCCATTTAACCTCTTTTTGTGCAGTCGCATAAAAATTATCCTATGGCCTTTACCCGGGTCTCAAACTATCTTCGTACAAAATTACATCCAAAGCGTGACTGACAGACATTAGTCAGAGATAGGTACTTTCGCATTTAAAATATTACAAAGTTTGTTTTTCTCCTGCGCATCCGACCGCTCCTGTTCTATTTCATTCATTCATTCATTCATTAGCAAGGATTAGTAGTCTATTTTTTGAGGAATGAGGGCTATATCTTGCTACTTTGCAAACAAAGTTGGGCAGGCCAGCTAGTGATGTATTTAAAAAAAATGCACCTAGAATAATTTCACGGTACGTTCCACGGTTAATATCAATTATACCTACTACACAGGTGCATCGTGATGTAAAATTATTAGAGCGTGGTCTGTTTTGGTTATGTTTACACTTTGCGCATAATACCTTATGTCATGTATCTAATACTCGATGTATTCTATTTATTCTACTGCAATATTTTAGTGATGGGACTCCTAGACAAATTACATAGAGAAGCGATATCGAAAGATAGAAAAGAATTCAAATGGATAGGATTGATATAAGATTGTCACGTGAATTTTCGAAGGTTAATGTCAATACTTACTTCGGCCCTTACTTACCAGTGTAACTATTTACCGATGCAAAACTAAGTTAGAACAAAAGACTATCCTGACCTGACACATTACCTATGATTTCCCCGTTTTTCAAACCTACTTTCTGAATGAATTCCTCTCGTTAGCACCCCCTTATACTGGTAAGAGTCTAAGAAGTGTATTTATTATTAAATATTCAGCGGATCCTAGAAAAATGATAGAGTGGGGAAATATAATCCAATTTATATTTATAGCTTTTTTAATTATAGATATTATTAATGTTTAATTGTTTTCGCGTTTAGGCCACGGACGTTTATTAATAAGCGTAAATAGTTATTAATTACATAAAGTACAAATAACGATAACATCTTGATCGATTTGAAAGCGAATCGAAAAGTTAAAACATCAACAGTAATCCATGACAGGTGGTATCGAAACTAAACGATTCGATAATTATTTATGGGTCAAACCTTAGAAAATTTAACACGGAACTGATATTTCGCGAGTTCCCCTCTGTTGATGAATAGTTTGTACGCATAAACTGTTCATGTTTTGTGTTTGTGTGCAGCTTTTATTTATGTGTGCATTTGTAAAGACGCTTCAACTTTTACATGTGTGCTTTACGTGGTTGCCTCGCCTCCTCCAAAAACTGGCAGAAACAATTTTGCACTATAGATAGACCGTTTAACTCGCGTATAACCATCTGAGGTACAAAGTCATAAAACATTAATTAAATCTCTTAGAGAACTATTTAACCACAGATAAAAGTAATGTAAGACTATTCGTCACCAATATCCATATCGCTTGAATCATCATCACTGTCTGTGTAACTTGAGGAGTCAGAATCTTGGCGATAGGCGATACGCGAGTTAAACGGTCGGCCTATAGAAGTTGCGTACAACACTTCTCGTGTTTAATGCTCTAAGGGACAAATCACCGCGTTACTAGATGTTTTTGCATGAGTTCTTATCTATGATGTTTATCTATAGTTTACGTAACATTTAGTTGTGATTGTTCAATAGGCAGATATTTTGTCTGACTTTTTAAGTAAGTAATTCTTTATTTTCTCTAATTCTGCTATTACATGTTATTTAGTGAGCAAAAACAAGGTTTATTATAAGCCTTGCTCTTGCTCACAAAATATCGCAGGTAAAGTCAGAATTAGTGTAAATAACAAGAGTTTTAATAGGTATTTGGTGCCTATGTCGGAGTCCGTGACAGATATTTTTAAACAGATAATTTGACAGATATTTTTATTTATACATTTACTGTCAAAATGTCAAAAATATTTTTTGGACAAATGTTATCGCGGTATTAAACAATCGGCAGTATTTATATAGACTCCCGAGGAATAGGTAAAAGGGTATTTTTAATTTTCTTTTTCAGATACTTCCAGATTTACGATTAGATCCAAAATTACGACTCGGAAGATTACAATTTTAAAATATTTTTTGTCGTTCTGAAAGGGATATGTAATAAAGAAGTTAGTCAATGCCTAGTCTAATAGGTATTAACGCGAATATTGCACATGGAAACAAAACTATTATAATGGATTTTATCACGCTTTATTTTAAATCCCTACGTTTGATAATCCCCTGTACATAAAAAGGTATATAAATCTATTGTAAAAATTTAATAATGCCCGACGTATATTTTTTCAGGTAAATCATCTCTTTCTCTCTTTCACCATCTCTTTCAATCTTTAACTTTTGCTTATAATTATTCAGAGGTAGACGGTTTGGTTGCCATTTGTACTCAGCGTCATGCCTGTTTTAACCGAAGGTGTAGGCAGAGGTGAATATCACCCACTTTTTGCAGCCTAACTTTAGATCCCATACGTAATAGGTTGCGAGCTTATTGACGTTCATCGAGCACATTTCCAAACTTGAGCTGCAACTAAGATTCTCCAAGTGTACCTATTAGAAGTCTTTTTGCTCGACCAGGTAATCGAATCCGGGACATAGCGGTTACTAAGCGAACACGCTGACTACTGAACCACCGTGGCAGTTGCATTATTTTTCATTTGCACTATCACCAGCTATTAGTTAGGTCAGGGTCTGTGTCCATTATTTCAGTAGATTTATTGTATCATGTTTGCAATAACTGCTATCTAATACATATGTATAAAACAGTCAGACACACCTTTTAATGTTGCTAAAACAGTGACCTTGTTGTATTTAATCTTTTTACGTAACAATTATGATAACGACGAAATTGTAATGCGAGTCGGCAACAAATAAACAAATGTTATGTAACAAAACCTGTTCATTTGGCGGCAATGGGTGAAGGCCGTTTCTCGAACTTTCGGCTGCTGTCATGCGAGGCCGTCAGCTGACATACGCGGGTATAGAGAAAGCTTAATGTCACTTTGACACAATACTTGGACCTACTTATTATGGTAGTTGAGTTCACATCACCTTCTTGAAGGTAAGAATCATTTTATGAATGGCAAGGGTTATGTAACTGACACAGTTATTATCGGTAAACTACACAAACTTTGCATGCAATGTAAGTGTTTAAAACAAACAACGACAATAGAAGGTTTACAATTGTTGTTATTATTATTATATTTTAACTAGCTGCCCCAGCGAACTTTGTACGTATTTCTCACCTTATAGAGGTTGGTGATAAAAGGGTGAAAATTTAGGGTTGTATCTATTTTTAATGCCATATAATAAAAAAAAACATTTTTTTTTGCGGTGAACACCCCTTATCACTTAGAGGTTTGAAAAATAGATAGTAGCCGATTCTCAGACTTACTGAATATGCATAAAAATTTCATAAGAATCGGTCAAGCCGTTTCGGAGGAGTATGGGAACGAACATTGTGACACGAGAATTTTATAGATTAGATTAAGGCTTCTGCAGAAATAACTCCGCAATTTTGCCTGTGTCAAGTTTAAATATTATTATATTAAGCTTTTAAAAGATTAGTAGTAAAAAAAGCTATAAAATGCACCGACGATGTCCTAAGATGCTATTGAAGTGGACGTCCTAGGATGTCGTTGAAGAAGATTCACAATTTCAAGAAGATTCGGCTGACACATAAACACATGACAAAACCGTTTATTCTTCTTCTTCTTCTTTTAATTATGGCCTCTGCAGAAATTATTCCGCAATTTTGCCAATGTCAAGTTTAAATAAGTATACAAGCTTTTAAAAGATTGGTAGTAAAAAACTGATAAAACTTCAGAGGTCTTGTACGGTGATTGCATTAAAACTATCACTAAATAAGTATACAAGCTTTTAAAAGATTAGTAGTAAAAAATCTAAAAAAAACTGCGACGCTCTAAGACGCCATTTTTTTCAACCGTTTATTATTACTGAAGCTATATTTACTTTTCTTGACATTTTTAATTGACATCAGTGATTTTGACATTTTAGTATTGTCATTTTAATTAAAATTTTAACTATTATCAACAGAATTATTAGTACTTTACTGTTATTTGCGCACCGCATGATACAGTGTATATAAAACTATCTCTTAAACAATATTACAAACCTGTATTATTCAAATTAATAATTTTGATTTTCTATTTTGGCTATGACAGACATTGAAAAATATGTTGAAAGAACATTGCAAATTGTATTTTGTGTCGCTGCTTTTTTACATATTCACCAAAAACAAATCTCGTACGATGTTTTAATAAAATTTTTAACAGATTTTAATCTCATATATCAAAGATTTAATCTCATACTGTCTCTTTAAAGTTGCTATCGTAACGTCCATATTAGCATTACTAGGACATTGGGTGAAGGCCGTCCAAAATTACTTTCACCGTCGCCGTCGTCTCGTCGCCGCATTGTCGCGTCGTCGTATATTGTGCAAGGGACAAGCGGCATCGTTGTCGTCAACCGGTCACTCCATTCACAAGCTAACCCATCACCGCAATCCTGTCATTGCTACTCCTGTGAGCCAGGATCGACAGCAGTGCCGTAAAGAGACTCGAGATTTGAACCCAGTCAAATCCCGCAACACCTAAACTCTCTTGGATCCCGCACGAATTGAATCAGAAAGACAATAACAGGAATTGGAAAGTTACTTTATCCATTTCTCTCTAGGCAAAGCGGAAGACAGCATAAATAAAAAAAATAAAAATAAAATACCATTTATTTCGGACAAGCTACATCCATATAGTGTTAGTATAAAGAAAAGAAAAACAGATCTTATAACTATGTTAGTAAAATAAATTGAATTAAAACCGTTATAAAGCATAGAGGAAAAGAGAGTTATTCTTTTCACAAATGACATTTTGTTTTATTTCTTTCAGTATTCGTTCTTATTTCAAGAAAAATAATGATATTGTCTTGAAGAAGCAACATTGTTTTATGTTTCTAATCCCCGACAAAAAATAGGAGTGTTATAACTTTGACGTGTGTAAAAGTTAGCTGCCTCGCAGCGCTTAACCGAATGCACCGATTTTTATGCAGCTGTCTTTATTTCAATGCAGAATATTTAGACACGGTTCTTAGTTAAAGTTACAAAAATATGTAACATACACATATTTTTGTAACTTTTAATTGCATTATTTTAATTTATATGTACTGGCCTCTAGACAAAGTGACGCAGCGGAGCAATGGCATAAGATATGTTAATATGTTAAAAGTTCAGAGAGTCATTGACATATTGATGAATTAAACTTTGGTTATCTAATTACTTCAAGAAGTTTCAAAAACATTTCACTACTCATTGAAAGCATCAAACCAGTAATTTAGTGGTAAAAGACAAATTGACATAGTATTGTTTGTTTATAGTGAACGTAACCAATAGCCACTCTAAAACAATCCCTGACAATCTATTACGTAATCTGCGTGTATTAAGCGCACACGCACCGTAGCTAGTGCGATTAGTTAGCACAGTTGTTTCTTTTGAGAGCAACTGTAAGTTATTAAGTTGTCTTCGCGATAAAGTCAAAAACAACTGAACGAATTTTAAACGGTTTTTACTAATAGACAAAGTGATCCATGAGTAAGGTTTAAGTGTACAATTTGTAACCGTGCGAAGCCGAGACGAGACGCTAGTTATAATCGGCAAATATTTTGATTTTTCATAATATGTCATCATCCATATTTTGTGGATATCAAACACATCAATAGCAAAAAAAAGTAAATGCGATGGTAATATAAGTGTTCTACACCTTGTGTTGAAGCATGGATGAATACGTCTGGTATCCTGATATATACTTATCATGCGTGATGCGTGACTTCTTTTTTACTGTCGGTTTGTGTCGATAGTCGATACGATGCATCATGTTGCACCAATGATGCAAACGTTATATAATGGACGTGTTAATGTCGTAATGTTACGACCACTCACTGACGAGCCTACCTCGCCGGTTGCAAGGATTCGAGGCTCGGTGTGATCTAGTTTTATAATATTGTTGTGACATTATCATTTACATCGGCCTTGTCATTGAAAGTAATTAATTAAAAATATTGCATAGAGTTTATTGAGCAATTTTGTGTCTTCGGTGTCGAAAAATGATATCGCAGTTAGGCACCAAGAACGACCAGATTTTTTTATCCTGTAATAAGCTGGCGTTTGACCAGAACTAGCCTTTTAAAAAGCAATGATGCAGTCTACGATGAAACGCATTTACCCAGTAAAACCGATTCACTCGTAACTCGACATACATATAGACACTGTCACTGGCCCCCGCGCTCGCCTAACTTATGTCCTAGGTACCACTACATATTATCCGACCACGAGAATTTTGGTTAATTCGTTTATGAATAACTTAACCCAACCAGTCAAAATTTGGTGTTTTGTTAGATACCCCATCAAGTTTTAACGATTACAAATAGATTTTTTGAATAGCGTGATGTCTAGTAGGTATCTAGTCGGTGGTTGGTGTAAATAAAATAATTGCCAAAATGTATGATAAAATGTACATGCATAACTGAACTAGAACATCATCATCAACAGCCTATAGAAGTCCACTGCTGGACATAGGCCTCTCCCAATAAGCGCCATATCATCCTTGAAATTTGGTATGGAGATAGTTTGACACCCAGAGAAGGATATAGGATAGTTTCTAACGGACTGCGCAAACAGAGTTTAATGGTTAAGCGCGATAACCGACATACGCACGGGCGGATCTGCGGTTGGACAGCTAAATTAATATAAAATATATTAATATATAATGACTTTGAATATTTCACACCTTTCAAATATATGCAGATAAGGTTAAATTTTTTGTGAACATTGTAAGTAAATAACTGTTTGGCCTATTTGTGTAATACTAATAACAGTTATGAGCAACGGTGGCGCAGTGGTACGGGCCTCGCCTTAGAACTATAAGGACGCGGGCGGGTTCGATTTCTGGTCATGACACACATGTTTGTGTGGATCCTTACATCGCTGCTGCTCAATATCGGTGTAGAAAAACATCGTGAGTATACCGGCATGTCTAAGAACGAATCATTCGAGGACATGTGACATCCACCAATCCGCCCAACATGTGTGGATTAAGGTCTAAACTCTCCCAACTCGTAAGATAGTTGAGAGAAGACCAGTGCCCAGTTGCAGTGAATAACAGTTCAACACGGGTCTTCTCTCAACTAATCTGTGTATTTTTATACAGGTAATCTTTTTAGCTATGTACAATTTTTCTTTGGTGGTTATGTTTCACTAATAGAATATATTACAATGAATTAATTGTATGATACAATTTACAATTTTTTATTCGATATAAAATCAACAACTTAAGGCCGATCTATTCGTAATAATATCGACGAAGCTAGCGGTGTCAAATTAGCGGTCAGTGACCCTATCGAGCGCTCAGCTGATGCGGCAAACGGCGGCGCGCGTGTACCAGTAGGTACAAAGGTTTTTGTACTAAGACCTATCAAAATAAAAAATTACCCTAGTGTTCATAAACGTCTTATACGCTCATTATAGCTAAAATAGAGTGTAGAGTAAAGAGTCTTAATAAAAATCTTGTATGATTCTTTTGTTAAAATGGACTTAGTCTCTTTCTTACTAGTACCTATAAATGTCAAGATGGCAGACAAAGAAAAACGAATTATGTATAAACCTATTTTAGCTATAATGAGCTTAAAAGACGTTTGGATACGGGGGTTATTGTTTATTAAAATTTGTATTAGTTTATTTTCTCAAAATTTGCGCACTGGAAAGAGGTTTCCAGTACACTTAAAAAAATTAACACGGAACTGGTATTGCGCGCGTTACCCTCTGCCGAGGTACATGAACAGTTTGTATGTGTGGGCACATCTACTTCTCCATGCATCACCTGTCATTTTATCCTGTCATCGCGTCCGTCTTTGAAGTCAGCTGTCACTCGAAAATGTCAATATGAACGAACGAATGAACACCGAGCATGGGTGAAGCGGCTATCTTAGAAGGGTTGACACTTTGTGATGGACAGTGGCATCGTCGGGAAGTGCTCCGCACTCAAACACGTGCTCGGAGGACGTTACGCTTTAATCCAATCTAATCTTAGCGATCTGTAATTATCTAGTAGAACTAATGATTGTGCTATCGAGAGATCGTGATGAAGTGATATTTGCCGTAGTTATTTTATTGGAATACCGTCTTCTTACCCGATAATTCACGCCTACCTAAAGTTGTCTGCTAATACTGATCTTATTAGACTAAAGCCTTCAAAAGCCTTCTTAGCTATACATTGTTTATGTTTTGTGTTTGTATGTAGCTATTATTTACGTGTGCATTGGTAAAGACGCTTAAACTTTTACATGTGTGCTGTACGTGGATACCTCGCCTCCCCCAAAAACTGGCAGAATCAATTTAGTACTAGAAGTTGCGTGAACACCTCCCGTCTTAAATGCTCTAGCCTGTATAAGAAGTCCAGGCATTATCAATAATGAAATAGTTACATCTATTAGGCTTGATGGTTGTTGTGTTACGATATAATCATAAGCAATTGACACACTCTAGAGCACAGTATTTTTTACTTCAGTTCTTATGGTGGGTCACGTATTTTAAAAAAACAACCTCTCAAGCCTACTCCTACATTTACATTCAATAGCTTGGTAATCGACTTTTTACGTTATTTTACGTGGCGGTGCGTGCCTCCGTTTAATTTCTATTTGCTTATTTTGACGTTGTTGGTCTAGTGGTACCGCGACGTTCTGAGTTCGAATCACGGGTCAAGAATAAAGGCAAGTTGCAGTAGTAGTGCAAGTTCGAACCTACACGAACGAGTTAGCAAAAGTATTTTACTAAAAAGCTCTGCTAAAATTTCGTATAAATACGCGTTAGATTCAACTTCTTTGAGTAGGTCCATAAATATTAGTCAGGTTAATAGTTGACAGACCTTCTTATTTTTATTCTGCGATAGGCTGGCGCTTGACTACAACTTGCCTGATGTTAAACAATTAACGATGGAACGCGCCAGCCTAGTAAACCGATTCACTCGTAATTACCTTGCACCTTTAAATACATGAAAATGATAAGCCAATACTACAAATCAGTTTACTTGTGATTTTAATTTATTTAGTTACTTTGTAAAAAATTAAAGCGGTTTTAAATGATATAAAATATAATAAAAAGCGAACAGCGGTGGCGCAGCGGTACGGGCCTCGCCTTGGAAATATAAGGTCGCGGGTGCAATTCCCGGTCGTGACCCACATCTTTGTGTAAATTGTTTCATCTCTGCTGTTCAATATCGGCGAAGGAAAACATTGAGAGGAAACCGGCATGTTTAAGAACTAATCATTCGAGGCCATGTGACATCCACCAACCCGCACTTGGCCGGCGTGTGGATTAAGGCCTAAAACTCTCAACTCGTAAGATATTTGAGAGAAGACCTGTGCCCAGCAGTGGGACACTAAAAGGGTTGAAGTGAAAAAGTAATAAAAATATTCTTAATTTTTTGGAGAAAAACATAAAATCTTCAAATTGGTTTTTCTACCCTGCATTGAACGAGGTACCTACTGAGTTTAAAGGTAATTAAAATTGATGAAGGTACCTAAACGTTTTATGATGAAGCGCCAGCTTCCGTATTTAAGAGAAAACAAAGCGGACGTTGAATAGACAGAACTAATTGTCTTATTCCTCATAACAATCCCTCGAACAATCGCGACACGACGCCATGCGCCTCTGCTTTTAAGTTTAATTATTTTTGCGTAACTAAACTACAACACTCTTTTATGATTTTGATGACAATCTTTTATGATTTTTAAAGTGAATCAATAAACCTAAATTCCCATAAATGTAAATATTAAACCATTAAGCTGATTTTTTAATAATATTTCGTAATTTACACCCGCGACGAATAGACGGGTGTTAAAAGTTTGAGATTGGCATAAGATTGTCACGTGAAATTCCGGAGGTGAATGTCAATCCTATACATTTTGTTCTTTTCGATCTTTCGTTATCGCTTCGCTATGTCTATATACTTATGTAGTTGATGACTTTGTAGCGCGTAAACGATTTTAATGCGTTCTTTTTTATGCTGAAAAGTCAAGATGGTTCTTATCAGCCATTTAAATGCCATTACACCGTTTTTAGTTATAGAAATGTTGGTACATAAAACCACGTAAAACTTTTAATAGGTTTGATTGATACGAAATTTGAACGCTTTGGGTTTTTTTCAAATTTAATTTTCTTTTGGTAAGATTTGTTAAAATGAGGTCACATTTTGATTTTACATTACAATTATAATTTTTCTCGCTGCTTTATGCATTGTGGTATGCTTTATGGGTTTTCATTTTAAAGTTATTCATTCATTGTAGAGTTTACAGCTACCACTTTATAGTTGCGCAAGCGCATAGCTGCGCCGTACAGTCATAGACTAGCGTATTTCCCGGGTAAACTATTGAGCATTATGTAAGGTTTGTCGAGTGTACATATAATATAGGGAAACATAGTTTCCATTATACATATTTGCACATGTTGAAGGTTGGTATTGTGAAACTAAATTTATTAAATTTAATTGCAATGTATTCAATTATGCTTTTTCAACACAAAATGGCCAAGCCAATAATAAAGTTCCCCTTTACTAATTAACAAATTTTAAAGTGTCATAAACATGTACACGACAAGTGGCTGTTTGATTTTTTTGGCGGTATTTTGTATAAATCTTTTAAAAGTTTGTATACTTTCATTTATTCAAAGTTGGAACTAGCAGAATTGCAAAATGATATATGCCGAGGGTAAGAAGCATATTTAAAATAAATATGATAATAATAAGAGGCTGTTTAGTGTTTGACATATTCTAGTCTATTGCTCGTTTACTAGTGAACTCGATTACGAGGCAATTTTTCATCAAAATTATTACAATAACTGTCTAATAGAATAAGATGGATTATATTAAGTTAATATTGTAATTTTTTTACAACAGAAACATATATTTTGTGATGTAAATCTTGTAAATAATGCGTAGTTTGAAATAACATGTTTAAAATACAGTGTATTTCATTAGCAAATTTAACTGCGATACGATTTGTAATGTTACACTATTTAATTTCGTTTACAGTAAACAGTGCATGAATGATGTATTTGAGAACATATCTTATTTCATTTATATTCAACGTTGAATTGTATGCATTTATACAACCTTCACACGTTTAGTCATCTTGCATAAATTATTGAGGTAATTAATTATAAAATTTTGTATACACCACCCAACTATGGCCACAATCTAGGTATCTCTTACGTTTCCAGTAAGTAATACAACCCCTTTAGTGTGCCACAGCTGGGCACGAGTCTTTTCTCAACTATCATGAGAGTCGAGAGAGTTTATACCTTAAACTAAACACGTTGGTTTTGGTATGAGTTGATAGCGATTCCAGAGTAGCTGTCGAATCGCGTTCTGTGCAAAAATTTGTGTGGTAGCAATTCTGGAATTACCTACCACAGTTTTAAGCGCTTACCATATCGATTCACTTATGACTACCAGTGATATTTGGGAAGTGAAAGAGAAGAGAATTGAGGCTTCATATTGTTGGAAACCAAAAAAGGTTAACTATTCTGACCCATCCTCTTAACATGTAACTACACATCGCACCGGAACATGGTAAAACTGTTTAGCCGCGTGGCTTGGTTTGGTAGGTGGTTATTAACCACGGCCAAAGATTACCACCAGTTTTCACCTTATTTGCACTACCCGGGGACTATTCAGAGTGAGGTAAAAAAGATGAATGTTGATGTTTTTGTTTAATATAATAAGACGAGGACGAGATTAAAGTAGGTTAGTTCTATTTCATTGTGGTTTTAGTCATAATTTGTGCAATAGTATTGTTTTGTCTTTTCACTGGCCTTGGCTTACATCTATATTACAGACGTTATTATATAATACTTGCGACTCTTCGTATATGTCAATGTATTGTGCAAGTATCGTCAGATGGGGGTAAAGTTAGTTCTTCTGACTGCATATTGTGATTTCATAAATTTTACATTAAAATAAAAGGTTATAGCGGAATTTATTGCGGTTTATATTAATTTTTATATCTTTATGCTTTCATAGTAGTTATTTGACGTCCCAATTTATTAATTAAAATTGATACTGACTGAATTATTTATCTTGTGTTCCTGTTTGAGCGAGCTGTCCTGAATTCTGCGTGTTTTTTTCTTTGGTTTTTAGTAAATTTAATAGATAGTACATTCATTTCTGTTTAGACAATCTCCGTTGAAATTAGGATCTTATAATTTTAATTTCAATAGCCTCGCGTCCTTTACCGAACTGTGTCTTATACAAAATGATTGTTGTTAAAGGAAGATGTAAAGCATCCTTATCGTTGGGATATAAAAATTCGTTATGAAGTATTTTTTTTATCAATCTTATAGAAAATTTCTTTAGATAAGAGTACTCACCTTCATAGTAAATAGTTCTAAAACACTGAACAGCTGTAGAGCAACTTCACAACACGGACATCACCGAAACAGTTCACTAGTGATGCGAATGATCGCTAATCGAAAGTAACCAATTGTAATGACTATTGTCTTGTAATTCTCACGCTCACTGTCGATGCACTGTGTAACCTTGGCTTGTTGCTTCTTCCACCTATACGTTATTAGAAAAGGCGATAATTTTAGAAAAACATTACACTATAATTTTCCATCATTAGCGTTGTTATAATTAATTAATATTCAGATGTTAGAAAAGCTATAAATCTTTATGTAACTTTGTGTTAGTATCCATTTCCAACCATTTATACATCAAGTGGATGGACAGTTTTCATGGTTTTTGATATGTTGGATTTGCCTCCTTCAGAGAAGCAGGAAAACAGTTAATTTGTGAAAAAAATCGCATTTTAAAGTTCGCGGGATATTTTTATTAGTTAGTATTTAGTTAGATTAGTTGCAAGTTGTAAATAATATTAGTAGAGATGAACGATAATAGCTCATAGCTCTCACACTCATAGCTGATATTTGAAGCAGATGACTTTTTGTATTAATCAATAATAACATATGTATTTAACATGTGTTATCGTGAATAGATTTAGATACAGGACTTGGAATTTTAATGGTAGAAAGATATCGAAAGTTATTGTTGTATATTCTTATACCATTTGTGATTTAATAATTGAGATACAGTCACAGCTACATTAACTAACATACTATTCAGGAATTTCAAACTAAATTTCAGACGTATATATAATTTTGGCCTTGTGTGGTAGAGAAATTGCCGAAATTGAATTAACGAATGAATTTAAGCCAATAAAAAACTTTATGGGTGCAATTTGATTGTTTGATAAAGACGGGACATGTTTAAATTCGGTTTTGCTATATAAATAAAAACAAAAGAACGTGTTATTATGAGGTGCAAATTGGTTATATTGTAACCTTTGGTTAATAGCTATTTCATCTAATAACATGATATAACTGATAAATAACTATCACATTATTAAATACCTATCGATAGTACCTAATCGATGAGTTTCGTTCCAGCGTTGTTCAATGAAAATTATTACAAAATATTAACGCTATTTCGTGCTAGTTTTATTTATTTATTTTGTTCTAGTTATTATTTTCAATACAATATAATAGAAAGGCTATGTGAACCTAATTGCGTAGCCTACTTTTTAAATTGAATTGTTATAAATTATGATAAATTATTTGAAACGTCGTTGCTGAGGAATGATAACTTCGTATGATAAATGATTAAATTTATAAAATAAATATCTATATTTAAATTATTGCACAGGTTTTTTATTTATTAACCCCGACAAAAAAGGAGTGTTATAAGTTTGAAGAGTGTTTCTGAGTGCAAGCTTATTACCTTGCAATGCCTAAGCTGATGCACCGAACGATACCGCGTAAAGACATAAATTCACGTGGATTTAGTTCTTATTAAAAAAAAACAAAATAATTCTTTGATATACAATTAAGACATTTATTCTACAGAGGCGATAGATACACAATTAGGTTTTCATTCCAAACAATTAAGCAATTTCCAAAATAATTACGGACATTTTATTTGAAATAGGTATATTTTAAAGGTTTAATGTACTGATAGTTAAAGCAACCTTATTTATAAATATTAAGTGCAGTTTATGTAATAACAGTATAACAAATTGTTGGCAATGTTTAACATTATTCATAAAACGAAAAGCTATTACGGTTTTGACGTAATAGGTCAACGAAATGCTTCCATTCTATTATATGCGCTTTGCTGAATAAAGTATAACAATGTTCAAAATCATCAAGTCAGTGGCAACACCACTTATGTTTATAGCCTAGCCTGTAAACGCCAGACTTTGTCGTTTTATGAAAGCTGAAAGTTTGTCAGCGCGCATGCTCCCAACGCAGGTAAGTACGATGGACCCATATGAAGTGTGGATTATGGTGGTTTTGGCTTGTAAACAGTACTAAAAGTTGGTAACATTAATTCATCAAATTATTAATAGTGTTTTTTGGTATTTTTTTGGTATAAAGTATATATATTATAATATATTTAAGTACGTAGTATGTAATGTTCGTATGTAGATATATGTCTGTATTTAAAGTTATTTGTTCGGCACAAGTTTTCTCTACTTTGGGTTTGCTAGTAGAAAGTCATATTAAATTAAGCTCGCCTGTGTTCATTTGTTGTCTCTTATTTATAAATCGTATAAGTATGTGTTTTGTGTACAATAAAGAATTAGAATATTTGCTTCAGATTATCATATATCAACATCGTGGCAACCTCTTAAAGTTCATATAATTGTATATAAACATCAAGGGTGTCGGGCAATGAATGACGTGATTTTTTGTCAGACACTTAACCTCGTGGCAAGTCCTTGCCAGACATCCTAAAAGTTCATATAATAACTTTATGAGGTATCCACAATGTAAAGTGTCTACAGGCATAATCCACCACAAACTTCCTTTTCGGGTCCACCGTTCTTACCTGAGTTAGTAGCAAGTGCTGACAAATTTTCAGCATTTGTTAAAAGTACGAAGATCTGGCGTTCACATGCACTTGCTCTGTTAATTACTGATTGTTTTTATATTGATCGAGATAATAATTTGACACAAAATACACTCATTAATAATGTCTAGAGAATAAGATCGTTGAAAAAAGATTCGTGCACTTTAGTAGGACACTAAAGTATTGTTGCTTTACTTTTACACAATATATTGAACTAAAAAAAATACTTTACATTATAGTAAACCTATAAAAAGTACTAGATTTCTAGACACTTTTGATGCATATATAATCAATTTATTTGCTTTTACGTCGTATATTGTTAACTTGAATGAGACTTCGAAATCCCCAAAAAATATGCATTCAATTTGCTGTCTGTTCGCAATTTACTTGCGGTCATAATTTCGTAACGTTTTGTTATAAACTGTCAGTTTTGAAATCATCCTGTGATAATAACTGCACTGATAGGTAATCTGTTTCAATTGAAAAATATCATTTAATTCTATTATAGAACAGCTGAATCAATTATCGTTGAACCCCATTGTTAATTGTTGCTCCCATTGATATTAATAAAGGTTTAATTCAGGCATGACATTCTGCTTCACATTACACTATTAATTCGAAGCTCATTAATTTCTACCAAAAGTTAGTTTAATAAAAGTATTTCCAGTTGTCTTTGACAGTGACATAAGTTGTAAAGACATCAAAATGCTCCCATTGATATTAATAAATGTTTATTTCGGGCATGACATTCTGCTTTACGTTACACTATTAATTCGAAGCTCGTTAATTTCTACCAACAGTTAGTTTAATAGAAGTATTCCCAGTTGTCTAAAGACATCTAAATGCACATGTCAATATTGCAAATAGCTATCACTGCACACTGTTATTTACTGCAACCACGCGTTAAGTTTTATGCAATAATCAGCAAGATTAACCTGTCTATTACGTTACATTAGATAAGGTTCTATTACACCACGTTAATGCACAACAACGTGATTAAATTCCTGAAGGTGTAATCAATCACAGCGTATCATTATATTGTTAGAAATTAGTTAGAATTATGTTGTATTATTAAAGATAAGTTTAAGTTAAAAGTAACTGACAGGTAACGAGGTAGAGTTTCGGATGGGCTCGCGACTGGTGCGCGACGCGGCTCCGCGTGGTGGACTGGCAGAGCGCGCGCACTCCAGCGGTCCCCACGCGGTCGGCTCCACGAAATTCGTAATGTGTGTTACGAGGTGGTTTATGTAGAGTTGTGGGTCGACGTATGTTTTCGTTTGTTTGGTGAAACTCTGCTGTAATCATTACGTGTGCTTATGACTGTTACTATGACATTGGTACTAATTAACTGCACTTATCTGATTACATTAAAAAGGGTGGTTTTGGTGTTACATGTAATTTAAACGCTGTTGTAAGTTAAAACCCAATGTGTTTGTTATATATTTTACCAATTATGTAAACTAAAAATGTCGTGATTTATAAATTATGTTTAGTTTTAGTGTCTAATAGAGCATGTCCGATTGGGTCGTAACATTGTTTAGATAGTCTATTGATTACAGTTAATAGCTATTGGACTGATGATTTCCGTGAAAGAATTGATTGCGAAATATAAAAGTAAAACGAAGTTGATTAGCGATACTTGAATGAATAATTATTTACAAGTAGTAATACTAATTTTACACTAATATTATAGTAATTATACATTCATTTACAACAAAAATATACAATTGGACAAGAAAAAGGACCTAATTGAATAACAATCTCAACACTAACCTAATAGAACTTAACTAACTAATGCCTAGCCTAAAGTAATGCAAAAATTCTTCCGCATCGTTTTCTTACGAAACGTACCCAGGAGGCTAGCAGTATTACACTAGACAGAAACCTTTGCGTCCTTGTGCAGTTCGTATTCACCTAAATTTTCTTCTACTTACGCTGAGGCTATAAACGAGTTACCTGCCACTTTTCCCAAGAGGCTATAGCATTGAGTCCTTTAATAAAAGTTCTGGTGACAGCTTATAATTTGAAATGGTTCGTATACTTCTTTGCTTACTTAGTAGGTTTAAAAAACATAGTTTTTGACATTTTTACCCTTATTGTGTCAGAGTTAGATCATAAACTCCAAACTGGTGTGCTGTAATCAGTGTGAAGGTGATTAACAAAGGCAGTGACGCCATATCACTCCCACGATAGTCCTCAATACGTAATGTATCCAGATGCTGTATTGTGTCGGTCTTATTCATAAAAGCCTTATAAACCTCTTTAGTTAAAATGGACTTTGTGTCTCTTTTTTACTAGTATAAATGTTAATATGACAGACAATGACACCGTTTGTATAACCGCATCCCTTTCTTTCAACGGAATCATAATCGCTTTAAACACCCATAATACAGCAGCAGAACGATGCTTTGGAATAAATACCCTCGAAATGTCATGCAATGCAGTGTTCGGACATGTTGTGGAAAAAGAAACAGATATATTTTTTAGCGGCGGCAACGAATACGGTATATTTTTAAAAGCTTTTATTTAACTTCACGTGAATGTTGTACCTCTTGGAATATTGCAATGAATATTTCACCCACTTCCACTAAAGCTATCGAGCTGAAATTTTGCATGCACGTTGAATTTGATGAAAATACAAGATTTTATAAATGCCGCCGCCGTTTTGAATCCAATATGGCGGACGGTACAAAATGGTGTAACAAATGAAAGAGCTTGAAAAGAGAAATTACAATATTAATATAAGTTTTTTTTTAAATAAATGCATTTTTTATAAATAAAAGTATGTGATATTTATTAGATAAAGCAAGACATCTTTATTAAAACTAGCTGAACTTCGTATCATATTTTACATCTTTGTAACCCGTCTTTATAATAAAATTGTTACATTAAAAATGTCGCTTTTAAAATTTTTTTGGTAAACAGGTAAAAATTTAGGATGGAATTAATTTTTTAATCCACATTATAAAAGTATAAAGAATTTAATCCGAAAAATAAATATAATTATACATTTGGGGTGGACCATCCTTATCACTTAGGCGTATAAAAAATAGATTACGACCGATTTTCAGACCTACCGAATATAGTTATAAAATTTCATAAAAATCGGTCACACCGTTTTAGAGGTGTTTGATTACAAGAATTTTATATATTAGATATTTACTTTATTTGGTGCTGATTAAATCAAAACCCAATAATTTTTTTTTAATTTGTTATCAAAAAATATAAAAACACTTGATAACAAATGAAAAGTAAACGTTAGCGCACACCAGCAGATTATTTAGAGAACGGGGTAATACGTTTTTAATTGAGAGCTTAAATAAATATTCACCATCCTCATCAGCCTGAATGTCCACAGCTGAGAAAACGATTCCTCTTTAAGATGCCTCAGCAAGCAATTTTTAGAATGTTAGCTTTAGTGAAGTGTTAGGGACAGTCTCCACGAGCGAAAGAATCGCGGCAATATTATAGTTATGCCACATATTTCTATAAAATTTCGAGAGAATCGTGACTGAAGAATGCATGGCGATTCCCTCCCTCGTGTATACGACCCCTTAGCTGTCGTAGAACAAACCTCTCACGGGCACGTCATAATAAATGTTTCCTCGATGTAGCCGTGTATGCAGATACCATACATTCTCTGAATCGCGATCCTCTCGCTGGTGGAGACGGCCCCTTAGCTATGGTCGCGTTGCTTCCACTTCACTCCACCTGTAGGTATGTATTGAACCCAAAAGACCAATATCGGAAACTTATATAAACACAAACTAAAAGCACGAGCCATTAAAGTTATTATTAACAACATGAGAAAAAAATACTATAGCAATATAAATGGTCGTTATCTCCCAAACGATGCATTTTAAACTGCTTAAATTGCAAATCTTGCGCAAGTTCCTTATTTACATAAAATACACTACAATTGTTCGTATAAAGCGTAATATTCTAGCACAATACAACGAATGCGGTGTGCCCGCGAAAGCTTTTCCCACTCATACTGAGGCCCAGGCTGTGACGTAATCACTGCCCATATACAACTTTCGATTTCTGGATGAAATCAAATCTACTTCCTTTGCGCCTTTAAGCGATAAGCATGTAAATTATGTAACATAAAAACACAATATAGTTCACTCTTTGAAGGCGTAGGCAAAGGTGAATTTTACTTGATTTATTTAGGTGTTCTAAGTAGAGGATTTTGAACTGTTGTCAAGCAGCTATTACTTAATTTTGTGATGGAAAAATTCATTAGTGTGTACTGCTGATTTAGCGATTCGAATACGCTTCGCGGTGTAAGGCGACCATCAATGACTGTTATAAAAAAATAAGTTCATTTAACATCTAGTTGCGACTAAATCGCCAGACCTATTGAGGACGTCAAAAACATTCGCACTCTATTTACTAAAACCCCCCGATTTTTTTCCCGCTAAAGGCAGTCCCATTGGGGAAGTACCATCACCCTATGTAGTCTATTTTTTCTTAGAGTACACAAACACATTTTAATAGTAAACAAATATGACCGACTTGTAACCAGAGACAATTTGATATTGTTGGACTATCACGAATGAATACAAAAAAGACGAACCGGGGAGATTTTGAATTAAAAATATTTCGGACATTTCATTCTTAAATTAGTACTTTCCCTCTACTTTTGGTTGTGTTTCTGGGTAGGAGTGAAATAGCCAATGCCCGTCGAGATCAAAATAATCAGCACGCGGGTGATGCCTCAGCTGACCTGGTCCTATTTACCATCAGGTAGCCATATTACGTAGCTTGTTTGCGTATGTCCGTATATAGTATACAAAAAAACACGAATGAAAGATTTGTAATTGTATACTACAAATTACTTAAGTAATACCACAGATAATATAATACTACATATACTAGTATAAATCAGTATCTTTTTACAAGAAGATTTTGTTACCAGCATTTGTTATATCAATACAAACAGATAGATGTAATGAAAGTGGTGAATGCATTGCGGTAAATAGGTCAATCGACCTCATCACTATTGTATGTGGTTGCGTTGTGTGATGTAAGTATCTTGAAGTAATAGAATCCTTTACAGTACTTACGTAGTTGACGACAGCGTATAAAGAATGTAAACGTCTAATTTGTATTGTTAAATAACTTTGTGGTTTTATTTACGACACTTGTTTGTGTTAAATAGTTGTTTATTTGCATTCGATCTCATTAATATAGTTGTTATACATATGTTTGCTAAAATCCTGGTTCGCAAATTTGTTTTTTAGTAGCAGTTACTTCTCAAAGAATGTAAAAATAATGGTTGACTTTACACAGCTCTATCATTTCGGTGTGAAAATTGAACCAAAGAATGGCAACATCCTGACGAAACTTGGGAGGCTATTAAGTTAATATCTAATATTCTAAATAGGTTAGCACAACTTTCCTCATGATAAGGGATGTTGGAACACGCTTACTAAGTAAATACTGATTCACTTGTAACTTGAAGACATATGCATTGTAGTCTTAAAACAGATATACTAGCAGAGTATTCCTGAACATGATACTTCGCACAATTAAAGTGGAAGTAACTCATTTTGTTAAACCCCTGGATTATCCACCATATATCGTTGGTGCATTGCTGTGCATTTACAGGCATGGCCTATAAGAATCAGGGGCCTTCCAATCCCCAATTTTATCCGAAAGCAACTTTTGTTTTGTTTCTGTTTTTCATATCCAAAGATTTCCGGGCTTTGATACCATTTATGTTTCTTGGTCTATCGTTATTGTCATTCGAGATGACCTTTACTGCAACCCTTTTTAGTATCCTACTACTGGGCACGGGTCTTCCCTCAACTATCTTACGAGTTGAGAGAGTTTAGGCCTTAATCCACACACGTTGGCCAAGTGAGAGTTGAAGATGTCACATGTCCTCGAATGATTAGTTCTTGGACATGCCGGTTTCCTCGCGATGTTTTCCTTGACCGATATTGATCAGCGCCGATGTAACAATTCACACAAAGATGTGTGGGCACGACTGGGAATCGAACTCGCGACCTTATATTTCTAAGGCGAGACCCGTACCGCTGCGCCACCGCTGCTCTACCTTAATATTTTCGAATATTCAAATGATTGAAAAACGTTTGCAATCAAATGTTTCGAATGTGTTTTGGTGAAGAAATTTCCTTAATTCGTATTCTAATCTAACAGTTTGTGCAATAGAGCAATTAACTTTTTCTAAATCAAGTTCTGATTCTGTCTAATGATTTGTGGAGATTATGATTTTGTAAGTAATTTTGTAACCGACTAAGCTGCTTTCGAGACTTTTTATCTATATGGTAAACAGAAACAGTCCGCGACCTAGGTCAGATAAAATAACTCCTAGGTCAGTTAAAATAAGTTATAGTTTATTTATGTAGGAGTTATAGTACAATAGCTCCTATAGGAGTTCTTGTATTTTAGAATTTATAGTATTTTGTAGGTACCTACTGCCCATATATAGATTTGGAATAATTTGTTTAGTGTTTTGTCCAAATAAGTTAAGACTAGATTTTTTAAAGGACTTAACCCATCACTGCAGTCCGGCCACCGCTTCTCCTGTAAGTCTTCACGGCGTTCGTTTAAGGACAAGAACTTTAACGTACCTACATGTGTGTAACGCCAATCAAGAGTCATTACGTCACAGAAATCCTGAATCGCACAAGCAAAGTTTTACCGACGATTAGCATATAAAAAACTTCCCGACAAGAACAGTCGGAACATTGATTCGACCGTCCTCGGACGGCTCACCAAAAAAGTCCGGTGAACCAATAAAAGCCCTTCCTAAATTGGTTAAAACAGTCGGAAGGCGGGACTGCGCGGTCGCCGGGCATCACACCTCGCCCGGTCGAAAGATTTTGCCTTTACACTGGAAGGTCACTACCACCCGATCCTCCAGCCTCTACATATTAATCAAAATTGCCTATCTTCCCCGATACCCCGCCAATTTTAACTATTACAATTTATAACAATATTTAAATAAAGCGGTGTCTAGTAGGTATCTTATCGTTGGCTGCAACCTTACAGCTAAGTACTTACGGACTCTTGCATATCACTGTCAATGCGACCAAGCGCACGTACGCCGCAGGGTCTAGTTATATAACACTTGATGGTGGGTAATGCGTAATCAAGCAATTATTCTGATGCGTGTTACTTACGATAACTTTTATCATTTATAATATTTACCCTATAATACACTTATCCTAATTTACGGTAGTAGTATATTAGGTAAGGTGACTAAGTATTATTTTTAACCTATCTTTTGGATTGTTAGAAAATATATTTTTTTTTATGTAATCGAAAAATAAAGGCGTTACATAGAGCCAAAATTTTGTGTGATGTCACGTTCACAAAACAGTTCTTAATGATTATGACGTAAAGAACTCCTAACTCCTTGGTTTTGATGCGGTACGTGTGCAATATTTTTTTTATAATAACTAACATAAGTACACTGTAATTTTAAAAATCATTGTTATATTTTATAGCTACAAAAATAATGGCTTCAAATAAATAAATGTATAACTTTTTATCTGTCATTTGGCGTTTGATAAAACAGAAAATAAACAAAATAATGGCTTTAAATATAAATATGCAATTTGATCTGTCATTACTTGGCGTTTGATAAAACAGAAAATAAACAAAATAATGGCTTTAAATTAATAAATGTATAACTTTTTATCTGTCATTTGGCGTTTGATAAAACAAAAAAAAATTGGTTGCCTGTAAATTCGGTATACGGGCGAAAGTTTTACGTGACAACGACTTTGAGTGGTAAAATAATTTTAATGTGAATATTCATTCGTATAGTAGGAAGAAGGATGAAACATAGTTGAGTGGGAGAGAGACGCAAGGCATTCGGCGGGCCTCTCTCTCGTTCGGTGACTCATCGTAACGTTACCGAGCGTTACACTTTTTCATAAGTGCCTCCCAGCCGCAACCTAATTTAAGACGTTGTCACGTCAAAAATAAACAAAAGAATGGCTTTAAATATAAATATGCAATTTGATCTGTCATTACTTGGCGTTTGATAAAACAAAAAATAAACAAAATAATGGCTTCAAATAAATTAATGTATAACTTTTTATTTGTCATTTGGCGTTTGATAAAACAAAAAATAAACAAAATAATGGCTTCAAATAAATTAATGTATAACTTTTTATTTGTCATTTGGCGTTTGATAAAACAAAAAATAAACAAAATAATGGCTTCAAATAAATTAATGTATAACTTTTTATCTGTCATTTGGCGTTTGATGAAACAAAAAAATACAGGTGTCTCCTGTTTCTGATATCGCGTTTATGTCTTTTGTTCTACGTTTAGAGTGCGACAATATAATGCATTGGAACCTTATAAAAAATATGATTTATTATTATGTATTTAATAATATAAATTGACAAGGAAATTAACCTGGTTAAATATAATAATATATATAATATTTTTTTATAACTATAAAATTTATTGTTGTTAACTAAAAAAGGAACAACCCTTTAGTGTCTCACTTCTGGGTCTACTCTTAACTATCTTATGATTTGAGAGGCTTTAGACATTAATCCGCACATGCTAGCCAAAGGCAGGTTGGTAGGTGTCACATTTCCTCGATTAATTAGGTTTTAGACCGGCCAGTTTTCTCACTGCGTTATTCTTCATCGATATTGAGCTAATTAAAGCAGCGCAGCTAATTCCACGTCGTTATCTTCCAGGGATGTACAAAACACTTGTAATCAATGAGTATACATCAACCCTTTTTAGTGTCCCACTGGGCACGGGTCTTCTCTCAACTATCTTACGAGTTGAGAAAGTTTTGGCCTTAATCCACACACACTGGCAAAGTGCGGGTTGGAGGATGTCACATGTCCCCGAATGATTAGTTCTTAGAAATGCCGGTTTCCTAACGATGTTTTAATTGACCGATATTGAGCATCGGAGATGGAAACAATTCACACAAACCCAGACCAGGAATCGAACCCGTCTTTATATTTCTAAGGCTAGGCCCGTACCGCTGCGCTACCGCTGATCATCATTGAGTATATTGTTAGTAATTGTTAATTTGGAGCAACCCTAATTACACGCGTTTACCTACTTACGAATGTTACCTAACACAACGACCATTACAAATGGTATGTGTCTATATCATAATTAATCACTGACATTACACGCATACCATTGTGCTATTACTTATTTTGTAATCACCGCCAGCGCCCTCACTATGTTAACTGTCTTGGACACACATCCGACCTGTTTTTGTTTAATGCTTTTAAAATAAATTCATAATAAATTGAAATAAAACTACTTTACAACGAATTTTAGATTTAATATCATCATCATCATCAGCCTATCCTAGTCCACTGCTGGACATAGGCCTCTCCTAAAGCACGCCACTGAAAACGATCCGCAAATACTCTCATCCAGCTCTTACCAGTCACCTAGCAAAGAAGCGCGGTGAAGAGGATCGGGTTTTGAAGATATGACTAGTGCCGGGACACCTAAACTGTCTAGAATTTTGCACGAGTTTATTCAGAAAGACTATAGGAAGAGTTTAAAGTTAGATTGACTTCTGTTCCGACAAACGGGTGATCCCCGGTTGGTCATAGATGTACTCACCGCGTGGTAAGATTCAGCCACGGTAGTCACCGCCCTCCCGGCAACGGCACCTAGCGGAAAGACGTATTGTGAAGAGGTGCCTGGTTCACTTATACACAGGAAGGAGTCAGATGGGCGGTATGCTGCCGCGATCAATTTACGTTTTTTCTAGAGATGTAACAAATATATTCGGATGAGGTATACCTATTATAATACGTGCTACACATATTCATATTGTAATAGCTAAATTTCTCATATTAGGTTACCAGATATTAGGATGATGATAATAGGTATATCCAGCCACGCCGGCGAAAGAGATGACGCGATGATACGATTCGTATTTCGCAATGACAAAGCGTTCCGTATTAACTAAGTCATAAGAGTATTGGAGACAACAATAATAGTATCGAATATGGAATCGCCACCCTGTTATTAGACCAAAACCAAGTAATAGGTATGGTATTATGATATGACGTAACGAATAAACTTATTCAGTAATAGGATATGAATCTTTTACCCCAATTTTATATCACTATTTTTCCCCAATGATTGCATGTGTAACATTTACGTCTTTAATTTGAATAAAACCTGGTGTAACGCCTAAAAAGTGATACTATGGCAAAATAGGTACTACTGAAGGTAAAGACAGAACCTACATATTATGCAACGTAACTATGTAATACATTATAACACTTGAATTTGCATGAAAACAGATAACATAGAAACATTTACCATAACTACACAACGCAATGTAGGTGTGATAAATGTTTCTAAATCACCTGTTTTTATGCAAATTCAAGTGTGTTCATATTATAATGTATTCCATATTACATACATGGGCACAGTTTTATTCAAATGTCGGATAGCGACGTAACCTATTCTATGATGAGTTTAGATCTCATTCATAGTAAGGTCGACCTATTTTTTAACCCCTGATAAAAAAGAGGCTTGTTATACTTTGGACGCGTCTGTGTACAAGTTTGTTGCCACTCGGATATACGCTTCGGTGATTTGATTTTGATTCAAGTTTTTATTTGATAGCTCAGTGATGGAGATAGTTCTTAGATGAGTTTTTGATTTTGTTCGTCCGGCCACTTTTTTACGCACCACACGCGACGACAAGTAGACTGCTGAACTGTTGTGCGAGCTGTCAAGTTGTGGGGTTCGCTGCCGGAATCTCTGTTTCCCGATGGCTATAATCTGCCTGTCTTTAAGGCACGAGTGAATCGGTATTTACTTTTCATCGTAGGCTGCATTATTACTTAACAACAGGCAAGTTGTGATCAAGCAGACATTGCATACGCATGTGCAAGAATCTGTCCTTTCTTTGGACTTAGACATAAGTAGGCCTCGCAAACTTTATAGAGTTTGAAATCTGGCGCCAAAATTGTCGTTATCCAAATGTATGTTTGGTGTGCGGCCCTGCTAAAGCGTTTTGTTAGGTTGTGTTTGTTCTAGGCCAATGGGAAAATACTCTGTAGGTCAGTTACGTCTATAATATAAAAAAATGGCACCCAAACTCTGGTATGCCTCGTTTGGCAATGTGATTTTCTGATTAATGTACCTAAAGTGTTAAATTGTCGGTAAATTTAATGCCATCTATATTTTTGATTAGTTCCTAGCCTATTATAAAACTAAACCAATTAAGCTAAGAACAATTCTATAAAAATATTGTCAAATCTTTGATACTTCCATAAAAACCAAGAACACGTCTGGCGTGTTCACGGCATAGCGATAAATATTTACACACTAGTCGTGTTTGGAACACTGAATGTGATAGGTGACTTATTTTTCATATCTGTTTTAAAAATAATATTTGTATTGCTAAAAGTCCAGAATGACTGAACCGATTTTGCTGATTTTGATATTATAATAATATAATAATAATATATTTATTGCATTTCACAAGCAAATTTCCAAAAAAATATTGTTTAGTGGCTATGTACAAAATTATTAATAGCTCCTTGTGAGAGTCTGGAATCTGAACTAGGTCGAAACCTGTACTACAGATCTCCAGGCTCTCTCCGGATTCTTGACATACTTATATTGAAATATTCGTACAGATTCAAGGAAGATTTAAAAGGAGAAATTTGCGGTGCGAAGTTCACTGGGGCAGGTAGTTTATTTTAATTTATCTCAAAATATCTACAACCGTAGCAAACCTATTATAAAACCAGGCTCAACGAGTGGCGCTTTCTTACTACTATAAATCAGAATATAACTAATAATCAGTTGATTGAATCGTTGTATAATATACTTGCAACTGGTTGAACCACTTACATTTCGCGTAATCTCTCTCTGTAGCCACTAGTTGCTTTTAACTGCAATAATAATGACTAACTAGATGCTTCTTAATCTTATTCAGTGTTATTAATGTATGTTAATGTTTTAAGCACATAATACAAGCAGTTTTACACGTCTGTATCCGTGTTATGAATATACTATGCGGATTATCGAAAACAATTAACTATTATTTTTGTGAAATCAAATGCAGTGCCTGTACTACGGGGTTTACTTACTTCGGAGTATGGTTAACCATCCTTTTTGTATGAATAATTTTAGTTACACACAAGGTGTAAGGGACATCCCTCTACATACTGAGAGGGTGCATTCAGCTCCTTAACTATATAATTATTTTTACCATTTTTTCCGGATCTTTATTTTTTATAGGATTTTATTTATTTATTTTTAGTTTGCAATTACTGTTCTGTACGGAGAACCCGATTTGAATGAAACACATTAAATAAAACATCCATCATTGCATAAGCTTAAAAACGATAAAATAAAAATAAAATAAAAAATATCTATAATTTAGATAATTCATAATTCATAATTCATTTATTGCGCCACAACATTACATTACATAATAGGCATGTCAGAGTACAAAATAAAATCAATAAAATAAAATCATAATAATTTAGAAATTCAAAATGTCAATCAATTAAAATAAAATTATAACAATTTATCAATGTCACATAATTATAAATATAAATCGAACAAAACTAATATAAGAGAAAAAAAAAACAATTATAAAAACAATCAAAATTAATAATAAAATTGTTACTAAAGAAATCATAATAATAAAAAATGTCAGAATATATCTAATTAAAATTCTATCAACACTTAGTCAAAAATAAATTAATTAATTAAACAATTAATTAATTTGATGAAACAATCTTAATGAACATTAAAGATATTTAAATAAAAATTATTTAAAATCAAAATGTCACAAAAGAAGATGTCAGATATTCCGTGACCTCATAAAATGGATGAAGCTTGAAAAATTTTTTTAATTTAGTTTTGAATTCAGCATAAGGTAGTTGTCTTAAAGGTAAGGGAAGTTTATTATATAAGTCCGTTTTAAAGCTTATGCCTAATCGTCGTGTTTTAACCTTTCTAGTTCTGGGTCCTACTATCTTATCCTTATACCGTGTGTTATAGTTATGTATATCCATCCTCATTGTCAACTCACTTCTCTGGCTATGTATTTCTAAGAGCGAATTATATATAAATATCGAAGTAGCTGTCATGATTTCAAATTTTTTGAAATATGCTCTTACGGATGTTAATCTCCGTAAGTGAAATATAATTCTAAGCGATCTCTTTTGGCAAATTAGTACTTTATTTACATGCGTAGAATTTCCCCAAATTGTTACAGCATAACTTATAATTGAGTGACAGTAAGCATAGTACACCGATATTAAAGTTTTCCTATTTACTACGTTTCTTAATTTAAATAGCATGTAATTGGCACGACTTAACTTTTTACATATTTTATCTATTTGGCTTTCGTATGTTAAGGTTGAATCTAATATGCACCCTAAAAAATTTACTTGTTCGGTTAATTTTACATCGTGCTGTGAATTCGTTCGGACCTTTCTATACGTGTAGCTCATTATGTTGGTTTTTTCATTATTAAGGATTATGCCATTTATCGCAAACCAATCTTTCATTATATTAAGCAATAATTCAGTTTTTTCAACAATCCCTGAATCACTTTTGTCTGAAATAACTACATGAGTGTCATCAGCAAATTGTGTTATCATTGCCCAATCCGGAATGCAGTTTGGCAAGTCATTGACATATATTAAGAAAAGGATCGGTCCTAATATAGAGCCCTGAGGTACGCCTGTATTGTTAATAACGTTTTCTGAAAAGGTTTTATTAATAACTACCACTTGTTTTCTATCCGTTAAGTAAGATTTTAGCATATCAAGTTCTTTGCCTCCAAAACCGTAGAATTCTAACTTCTTAATAAGAATATCATGGCGCAGACAGTCGAATGCCTTCGATAAATCACAGAAGATGCTTCGTACCTTCTCTGATTTATCAACAGCTGCGAGAACGCGATAAATAGATTTTCTGATCGCCATTTCTGTTGATCTGCCTTTCCTAAACCCAAACTGACATTCAGTGAACAACTTATTTGATTCGAAGTAGTCTATCATTCTTGATTTAATTGCTAGCTCTAATATTTTGGAAAAGACGGGTAAGATACAAATCGGTCTGTAGTTTTCCACCTGTTTGTGATCTCCTTTTTTGAATAAAGGAACTATTTTACCTAATTTGAGGCAGTTGGGAAATATTCCTTGTACTATGCACTCATTCATAACTTCTAGGGTAATTTTGAACATATTTGAGTTTATCATAATTATTTCTTTAATTATTGTCGGGTCATGATCGTAAATATCTTTAGAAGTCTTATTCTTAATATTGCTCAGAATTTTTCTTAACTCTCTTTCTGATATTGGTAAAAAGGTAGCTTCCGCATTTGTTGTGGGATGTTTTTGTAGAAAATTACTACATTTTGTTACGTCAATTTTATAGTCTTTAGTCAGATTTTGTGCTATATTGTTAAAATATGTGTTAAATTCGTTTGCTATTAGTCTCTCATCTTCAACCATTTGTCCATTACAGTTTAGGATTTTTTCTATTTTACTGACTTGCTTATTTCTCTTATTACTTTGTTCCTTTACTATTTCCCATCCTGTTTTAATTTTGTTATTGGCTTTTTCAATTCGTTTTGCATTATTTATTCTCTTTGATGTTTCTAATACTCTTTTAAATACTTTTTTGTAGGCTTTAATCTTTAATTTTCTTTCTGCTGTAGGATATGTGTTTTGTAATATTTCTAATTTCTGTAGATTTATTTGCGATATTTTTATACCCTTAGTGGATATAAAATGTTTTTTAATATTATTAGTTTTAATTTTTTTTTTCGCAAAAGCAGTATTAAAGCAATATTTAAAGTACTCCAATAACACGTTCAGTTTTTCGTCTGCCGAAGATATTGTGTCAATACGATTAGCAATATTTTTAAAATCTCTATTAAATAAGTAATGAAAGTAGTCTTTATTTAAACTGGAAAATACTCTTTTTTCTTGATAACTATTTTGATTATTCTGTTTTATTATATTGTCAATTTTATATGACATAAGAATAGCATTATGATCCGAAAGCTTATAACCGAGAACTTGACCTTTATGTTGCTTAAAGTTATCATCGTACTCCACAATAAAATTATCTATACATGTAGATGATTGTTTATATATACGTGTGGGATCGTTTAAAATAAGTTTACAGTTAAATTGTTCTAAAAGTCTTAAGAATGCCTTTGTTTTGCCGTCTAATTTAGCTTTAATCACATTTAGATTGAAATCACCTGCTATTATAAACTTCTTTTTTTCTTTCAATAATTTTTCAAGTAATCTAGTCATCACGTCTTCAAAAATTTTATAGTCGTGATCAGGTCTATATACACAAATCACTACTAATTTACTACGTTTTATTTCTATTGCTGCTATCTCACAATTCATTTCATTACTTAATTTAACAATATCATTCCTAGTTTTAAAATCAATGTCAGTCTTTGCAAATATTGCTGTTCCACCGTGTTCAAATATTTTTCTGTTAAAATAAGAAGCAATGACGTATCCTTCTATGGCTATAGATTCCAGTTTAATATCATTTGCCCAAGTTTCTGTTAAACAAAGTATGTCACACTTTATATCTTCTACTAACAGAGCTAATTGAATATTTTTATTGCCTATACTTTGAATATTTGCATGCGCTATGTCTACCTTGCTGCGGTCATCGGATATATTTTTGGAAAATTTAAAGGATTGTAGTTAATATTTACAAAATTGAGACTTGTTGAACTTTCAAAATTACTACTGTTGCTGATTCTTACAATCTGTTTTATTACATATGATTTAATATAGTGTGATCTGTTTTCTACGTTTAAGTCTAGATATTTAACATTATTATTTACTTTTGCCAAATGCGCTAGTTTTTCATTTATTGCCGAAATGTTTGAATTGTTATAACCGTCATAAGTCATAGACCCTATTACAATATTAAATTCTCTAGTGTCATTTTTTAATATACTTTTCATTAATTCTACATAGGAAGAGCCATGTTGTTGCCTTGCATGATTTGCAATTAGGATGACAACTATGTCGTTTTTTCCAAGGTAGCTGGTGTTTTCATTGAAATTGTCAAGAATTTGTTGGCTCCCAGCACCTGGTTTACAGTAGTTTACAATATCGATCGAGCCGACTTGTTGTAGTACTTTCGTACTGATTCCCCGCCCGATACTATCTGAAAAGATAACAACTCTTCGATTACTATATACAGTCTTTGTGTCCTCTTTTTTGTCCTTATATTCCTCTTTCTTAGTATAGGTTGCTTCTTTATTTGTTGGTTTTCTATTGTGTGCTATTTTAGTTTTAGTATTGTCAGTAATAACATTTATATTGTTATTTTTCAGTTGTATATGATTGTTTAACTCTTCTATCTTATGTAATAATTTATTTTTCTCTATTTCAATTTTGCTGACCTGATATTCCAATAATTTAATTGTTTTGTTTTGTTTTCTTAGTTTCCTACATAAATTGTGACTCCTGTTATGTCCTCTAGTTTTTAGATACAATTTTACATGTCGTTTATTTTTTCTTATCCTAGTGTTATATGCTTCATAAATTTCTGTTTGTACGGCTATGTCCCGAGTTAAAGGAGCAAACATACTTCTTCTCTTCTCGCCTTGAATTGCTTTAGGTGATTGGCAGCGTCTTTTATCAAGTGCAGGGGACTGTAAGGTCTTCAGAGATTTAATAATCAAATTACACTTTCCTAATTCTTTTTTCAATGAAACATTTTCTAACGAGAGGTTATCTATTTCCTGATTTGCTGTAGATATTTTCTGTTTTAACTCCACAATCTGGGTCTCTAAATTAGTAATTTGTGATTGATTGAAGGGTGAATCATCTGGTACGCTTCGTATTGATTCGTCGATGCTCATGCAATTACTGGTATTATAACATGTAACACTGTCATTCAAATCATTTTCTGAGTTGCGTCTTTGCATTTTTCTGATAGTTACGTTGTCGCTAAAATCCATTGTGTTGCAGAAAATAAAAATACAATATTTTTTTTTGATTCGGTTATAAAAGCACTTCTCGTTCTTGAATTTTTAGTGATACATATCTATTTTCTCAGTGCTCAAAAGGCTGTAAGCGTTTAGATTTTACACAGCTAAGAAAAAAAAATGTAGTCTATAGTTTTGACACTAGTCTGGTTAGTTGTCTCTGTTGTCACTTTAGTGTCAAAAGGCCAAATTTAAGTTTGCATTTGTTGATTGGTGTCGGTTTTATTTATTTGTATATGGTAATTTATCAGCTGTGAATCAGCTGTTTTTGTATGTGTGAGTGACATTCAAATGGTCATAGTTCGTTTGGATGTAAAATTATCAATTTTCTTCAATTAAATCCCAGCTGAATGTCAACATTACCTGTAACTTTGATGTTGAGGTTATGAAGTAAGTTTTGCGTGCTATAATAATGTTATTCACTGTTATTAAATATCGTCCGATTTAAATGTAAGCGGTTATTAGGAACACAGTCACTTTATAGTTTTATTGCACTATTTGTTACAATTTCAAGAAGATAACACCTGTAATGCACTGTTGTTGATTATACTTCACAATTATAGCGATATCTTTTTAATTATATGCAGAAATACTATTAAAATAAATAAAATACGTGGACCAGTAGTTTCGTGTGGCAGTGTTGCCAAAAAAAACCAATATTGTTTTTGTGTTGCCAAAGATACCAATGTATTTTTTGCTTGAACTGGGAATTGAACCCCAAAATCCTCGGTGTTACTAAGCGAACATTCTTGCTACTGAACTAACGAGTTACATAATATCCGGGATATGGTAATGAACTTTGTTACAGCTGTGTTACTTTATGTGGTCTGCTTCTTTTTAAATGAATTCGCTGCACAAATTAATCTTATCTTAATAGTATCAGTTTTTTTGTTAACTAAGATATTCTGAAACAAAATTAACATCAACAATATCTCCTAGATAGCCGTTTTTCCGGCTATGTCGGCCACTACTACTACTCTAAATGCACTCTCTATTTCCTTTATTTTGAGAGTCCTGTGGGACGGATTGACCGACACGACCGGTGAAGGATCAGGCGCAAGATCGACGCGCTGTATCACAATACCAACTTCCTGATTACCTTTATGCTGAGTTTTAGTTTTGTCGCGTAATCTAGACATGACAGTCTTTCGCGAGCTCGTGAGCGTGTAATTTATAATGAATGTACAGCGCCACTAGCGGCATGTTTTTGAAACACTTATCTTCATACTTTCATGTGTAAAACATTTAAATTAAATACTAATGGCCATATTCATAAAAATCTTATGAAACTCTTAGTTAAAATGGATTGTGTCTCTTTCTTACTGCCTAGTATTAATGCCAAGATAACAGACAAAGACAAACGAATTATAAACCTATATATAGAGATATCGTAATTATGTAAATATGTGACTTTTCTAGAGATAAAAAGGAGTATAATGCTCTTTTTTACCGACTTCAAAAGAAGAGGTGGTTATGTTTAACTGAATTTTTTTTTTATGTAAGTACAGCGGTTTGTGAACCGATTCTCAAAGTTATTTTTTTTATCTTAAATGCTTTATTTGATTATTTATCAGTGGCGTAGCGTGCCTTGTCGGGGCCCCATATAAAAAAATTTTTGGAGGCCCTTATATGGAGGTAAAGATTTTTCACAAAAGGAAAAAAATATTGTGAGAAGAAATATTTATTTATCACATAATTTACCCATTTTACAAATAAAAATCGAATTTTAAATATTCATTCTCCTTGCCTTTTTTTTCGGCAAACTGATTTATTAAATCATTTATGGCTGATGATGATTTTAGTTTTTGTTTTTATTCTTTTTCCTTACACACTTTGGGGGCCCCCGTGGCCCGGGGCCCCGTATAATTGATACGGCAAATACGGCGGTAGCTACGCCCCTGTTATTTATATCTCCCGTAAAAGGCAGTATTGCTATCTAAAACTAAAACTAATACATAAGCGACATCTATAGTGTATTGATTGCATTATCTTTGCACCTACCAAGAACCTTTACACTACTTTCTCCTACATACTGTATTGTTGCAGTAGTAAGATAAAAGATGGCGCTGTACTTTTATGTTCTTATTTCTTTTGTAGTTGTTATCTCTATCACATGTCATCTGTGTTTACGCCAGTACCTTTTTTTCGAGGGGTAACCTATTAACCGCCCCACTGCATTAGGGCGTAAGATAGGTATGTGAGACTCTTAAGAAGTTTACTCACCAAAACCTCCTGTTCCTCTGTGGCTAACCCACATGACAGGCCCCGATTTCGCTTTCTCATTACCCGATTACCCGACTGGCGGGTTGCAACCTCCTCATGGTCATGGAATTGGTAGGTCACATGCATGGTAGGAGGATGTCCAGTTAGATCGCCTTCCTCCAAAAGGTGCGTGCGGAAACAGCACGCCATCTTCTCGGGCCTGTTTTTGATAGGATGTCGAATCGCCCTATTCACCGTCTCCAGGCCACAACAAAATAATATGGAGGTCATTAATTTATAAGATTTTCTGTACACGTGAGTGCTTTTGTAAATAATCTTTAATAGATCGTAGCGCCCCTAGTAGCAACTGTGTGTACTTTCTATTGAGTGAGTATAGTTTCGAATTGTGCGAAGATTTTTAAGTGTCGTAGTTCCTAGTCGATGCCGCTAGAGGCGCTGCCTCGGTTATGATGGAAATACCAAATAACAATTTACATAGGTACTCGATAGGAAACTCATAAAATTATTTTATTATTTGATGAGACAAGAATTTAAACATTGTTGTCTATGGATAGAAAACTTACACCCTCCCGTAAAAGGGTTTTATTGTGTGTAAATCTGACAAGGTGCCTATAAATTTATTTTATCATCAGATAATTATATTCTATTTAATTTTCATTAATCTCTACAAATAGTATAAAGCTGAAGAGTTAGGTTGGTTGAACGTGCTAATCTCAAGGACTACTGGTCCGATTTGAAAAATTCTTGCACTGTTAGGGTAACGTAAGGCTATAGTCTAATTTCTATACCACGGCTGAGCATGATATTAAATATAGGCCACGCGGGAGGAAAGCTAGTAAACATGTATTACAAGCTTTCGCTTGAGATTCGTCCACGTGATATATCTGTTATCTTAGGGGACATTGATGATATCTCAGCCAGTGATAATCCCATCAAGTCGTTTCTTACAAAAATCTGTTCAGCCGTCATATTCAGTTCAATAGTAAAAAATGTCGTCACAAACTAAGCCATTTATTTGTATTTTATTGTATATTTTGAGATATATCAAACAACAATGAACAATGTTTATCGGAATAAATAAAAACTGCTGTTAAATAAAATTCTTTTAATTTTTATGGTTGTTAACAAGCTTTTAAAGTAAGTAAAATATTTTAATGTACTTATAGACTATGACTATCTTATTTAATATATTTACAACGCTTATAGTTTAAATTATTATGTCTTTAAACAAAGTATGTAATCCCTAACGAGTATTTTGTTGGATGAATACTGGTTCAATCCGTCCAAAGAACTATCTACAATAAACACGGCTATATGTAGACAATTTCTTATTAAATCACACTACAAATATGTTACTAGTCCGCTGACAATCATTTTGCTTAAGAAAGTCATTGCTCAAGTACTACGTTCACGCAACGTTCAACGGGGTCATAACACTAACCAATCCTCTTTGATCATATCTGCTGCTTTTTCGGCAATCATGATAACAGGAGCATTAGGATTGCCACTTATTATTGTAGGCATAACACTTGCATCGACGACTCTTAAATTCGCCACTCCGTGCACTCGCAATCTTGGATCTACCACCGCAGTATGGTCATGCTTAGGACCCATTTTACAAGTCCCAGTAGGATGATAAATGGTAAAAGTAAAGTGTTTCAAACTGCATTCCCAATATTCATCACTAAATAGATCATGATGTTGACATCCCGGCAACGGAATGTTATGAGGCCTTGAACCATACCTTTGAAAAGCTGTAGTGTTTGACAAAGCCATGGCAATTCTTATTCCCTCTATTAGAACCTGGATATCTTCTTTGTAAGCAAAGTAATTAGGTTCAATAGACGGTGAATGGAAGGGGTTTCTACTCTTTAATTTCACCCACCCGGAGCTCTTCGGTCTAAGCAACAAAGGAAGAATTGTCCAAGTTTCGGCATCCTCTATTGGTTTGTACACGGTGTTATATACCCTGTCTCGTAAATTCAATATCCTTCTGATTTGTTCTCCACCATCCGAATTAACTGAACTAGGGGCGAAGTGGAATTGTATATCGGGCCAATTTCCTGAAGGTGGTGCGTATTTAGTGTTGACGAACGCGAGTCCTTCCACTCCTTGGGTGGTCATTGGCCCTTTTTCGTATAGTATGTAGTTCATAGCTACGGAGAAGGTTTGAAACCGATCCTTTTTAAACGTTATCGGTTTATTTACTACAAATGTTAATCCGCCAAGACCAACATGGTCTTGCAAATTATGTCCAACTTTTAAATTAGCTATTAAAGGTATATCATGTTCTCTCAAATGATCTGCCGGACCCACGCCACTTAGCATCAATAATTGAGGTGTAGCTAATGCTCCAGCTGACATTACAACTTCTCTCTTTATTCTAACTTTATGTTTCTGCCCATTTCTGTAAAACTCTACACCATAAGCTTGTTTTTTGACAGGATTTATAAGGATTCTTGTGACACGAGCTCCTAAAGCTATATGTAAGTTTGATCTTTGTCTAACGGGTCGGAGGAAAGCCTTGGCAGTACTGCAGCGACTACCGCGTCTCATCGTCGCCTGGGTCAGCATGAAGCCGGTCTGAGAGGCTCCGTTAATATCGCGATTGTCGTAACCAAGCTCCATGCCGCCTTTTAAAAACGTTACCGATAGGGGCGTTCGCCACGGTGCCTCTTGAACCGTAAGATATCCGCCTGCAGCATGATAAGGTGTATTTACTAAATATGGGTTACGGTTATCTTCTGATTTCAAAAAGTATGGTAGCACTTGATCGTAGGACCATCCCGGGTTACCGAGTGCTTCCCACAAGTCATAGTCATTGCGGTTGCCTCTCACGTACACCATTGCATTAAGGACGCTGCAGCCGCCGAGTACTTTGCCTCTAGGCCAGTTGCAGCGGTCACCATTCATTGCGAGGCAGTAAGAGCGGTTATGAGAGGGTGTCGTCTGAAACTTCCAGTCCATGTCCGAAAGCTGAGTGTAGCCCGCCAAGGCAGGAATGTCAGAAATCTCTGTTTCATCTTGTCCGGCTTCCAGCAGCAAAACTGTCCAATTGCCGATCTCAGAGAGCCGGGATGCCACTACTGCGCCGGCTGAACCGCCGCCCACTACCACGAAGTCGTAGATTGGCATTACCTGAAACATTTGTCATTAAAATATTAGGCTCAATTTAAAGAAATAATAATTATAATTGAGTATACTCAATCACAAAAGTACATTATTAGAATTAATTTAAAACTGATTTCAAAAAAGGAGGAGGTTTTTAATTTGACTGTATGTTTTTAATATGTGTTATCTCAGAACTTTTTTAAAGGTAATCCGAATTAATTTGAAAGCTTGTGCTTCCCATGTAGTCCAGTGATCAAGTTCTAACCATGGCAGAAAGAGCTACTTCTAAGGTTCTGACTAATATTACAGTTCTTGTTACATCGTTAAAGAGAACTTTTTAAATTCAGCAACGGTGAATTGATATTTAAAACATTTTTAGAAATGGCCTGCCTCTATTGGACCAAAACAGGTCGGCAAAATACCGACTGTGACTGTTATGTTTTAATAATAATAATAAACTCTCAAGTAATTTGTAAAAATGAACTTACAGCATTGACTTCAGTTATAAAATACTCCGGGTCGAATTGCTGGTATCTGAAGTACGTGATCCCGAGTGCCAGGAGTGGTATCAGACCCAATACGGTGATGGGTGATGGTGCCAAGCTGGCCAGCGCTCCTGCCGCCTCCATTTTTACGTTTACAACTCATCTACTGCTATACTAATATTTACAACTTATCCTACTAGTCTTGGCTCTCTTAGGTCCAATGTTTAGATTCTTGACTTTGCTCCTCTTCAGAGAGGATTTTAGGCGTATAATTCCTGATGCCCGGTCTTCGAGCAGTGGACGTTTTTAATTTCTCTACCTTTTCTGCCTCACTAAGATAACTATTGAGGCGTGCGTTTTTTAATTCGTTCTTTTCTGCATCGAAGAGTTGCAATGTGTTGTACCGTTTTTCTTTGTGGAGTTTGACAGGTTTGTAAAGTTCTTTGTTAACGTCTTTGTAGTGTTCGTTTTTGTACAAAGATGTGCAGTAATATTCGCATTTAGAGGATGTGTCTGAGCGGTATTCGTAAGCACTAGAGCCACTTCGATAGCCGCTGCTTTCTGTTGATGAGTTGTCGCTTTTGAAGCTGTCAGCGCTTCTTCTGGGTTTGTGTCGCTTGTAGTCTTGGTCAAAGTCGACGGGGGAGCTCCTGTATGGCTCGTCGAACTTGTCGGTGTACCGTCTCACTTGAGTGACACTGCTGTGGGCGTACGACTGTTCTTGACCCATGATGCGACGCGCGGCTGCGCTTTTCTTATTTTGTTCCTGTAACGATAAAAATACGATGTTAAAAATATGTTTACTTGTTACAGGTAAGGCGGGATTCCTAGTTTATGGATTGCTATGACATATTCTTGCATGGTAAGATGAAAATAAATGTCATTTTTAGGTAAGTAAGAACGCAGTAAGAAATTTAATCCCTAAGTAATAAAAACAAATCGAGAAAACGTACTTTTTGATAACATAATTTTAAACGATTCATGTACCAAATTTAATAATTATTCATTTTTGTTTAGTTCGTTATGATCTATACAAAATCTGAAAAAACTTTTCGCAGTCGAATATAAAATAAATAGGAAAATAAAGGTTAAATTATGATGGTAATATAAAAATTTTCCGGAACGAACGTATTAATTTTAATAAGTACACTACGAAAAATGGTATGGATAAACATCGTAAAATTGGTATGGTGTAGTGTAACAGACGTGGTCATTAGTCATTTAATTTAATTTAAGGTGTATGTATTTATTATAGTTTGGCCAAAACAGCGTCAGATATTCGACAAGCAAGTCTGCGATAGTTGACTTGCAAGCGAGCGGAGTGAAATCATAAGATTCATATCCTAACTCATCACCCGCTGTTCAGTCGAGTCAGTTAAGACCCTTCTGATGGCAACTAAGCAAAGTTGAAAAAAATCATCTGTGTCATTCGCGTGAACACAACGATAGCTTGAATTTAAATCGATCAGCGACATCTATCGCCGCGAGTACTAAACTACGAGTACTATAATTAACGATATGAACACACTTGCGGTCTTTAACCTTGGCCGTGATACAATTTATTGATAAAAATAGATAACTGATTTGCCTTGTGCTAAGGATCATATTTGTGTGTCAATAGAACGGCTACTCTACTTAAAATTGACCGAATTTTAAGTTGAAAGAGAAATTTAAACAGGTTTTTAGCCAACTTCGTTGTTTTCGTGCGACAAGCAGATCATTTTGTAAAGATTCTTCTAGAATTATCGTTATTGTATTAATAGTTAGTTACTTAAAGTGGTATTCACGTGCAGTCAACGGAATAAAAATTTTAGGCTGTCATGCAGGTGTCATATTTAATTTGTTCTGCCAGCTGCATGTGCCGTCAGCAGCTGCTGTTTGCAGCCTTATTTGGAATAGAACTTTTACTCATTATTCGTGCACAGTTACCGTAAAAATGACATGTCTAATTTTATTTATCTTTGCTTACTTTTTAAATAATCTGTTGTTACGAAACCCGTTGAAACAAGTAACCACATTCTTATTTAGAGGTACATAATATCTTAGTTTTATAAACTTTCTTAACTAAAACTGTAGGAGTTTGTGGTTCTCATAGTGGTTTGTTTGTAAGGCTGTGTTAACTTTCACTGCATTTGTGTCTGCTCAATTAATGTTATTGACTTCCTTATTTATTTCAATTTACCACGTAATCTATTTTATTTTTATACATCAATATACATCATTTTTAATCTCAGGAATGGGTTTACTTATTCAAATGCAGCTTTCACGGTTGTAGTATGGAAAGCATCGTTCAACATCGTTAGTGTTTATCTAAATCCAGTACAAAAAGAAAAGCTAGATTAGTTGAAGTAGCTTAAAACACGCACATGTCTTAGAAAACAGTTACAGTTCACTAGTTAGAAAAAATAATAGTTACATCATTTTGATATTAATTTCAAGCCTCGCTCTTCATCTTTAACGCATTGCTCTACATCTGTTTTACATTGATTTACATTTACATTTATTTTTCAAAACGACTTCTCTAGTAAATTTTGGGTTTATTCCATTATACCAACTAGCTTTACTAATTTATTCAAAATCTTAGTAACATTATTTACATTTTATTTGCTTAAAAGAGTATTTATCACCTCAACATTTTAGGAAAAGTCTAAAAAGGAAACTCTAAGAAACCTCTATTATGGGCCGTTTACACGAGTACAGTAGCAGAAACAGGCGACAAGCCACTAAAAAGCATCGTCTTAATAGGGACAGTAAAGTAAAGTTTATTCATATGACATAAGTCAAATGGATGGACTCCCAACAGGTACGACATTCACGATCAGTCGAATTTCGTTTCGTTTACGTGTTTGTTTGAGGTAAGTATATTGGACCAACCTTGGTGAAAACTATAGTGACATTTGAAGTAACCAGCGTGTAATATGATCATTGTTGATGATAATTCACGGTGCCTTTATACCTACATTGGAATAAATAATACAGATTTGCCACAACGGCAACTAACAACCGTAGAGAGCACTTTGTTACTCCATATACGTTCGGTTGAAATCCTGCTAAACTATAACAAACCTTATCTAGAGCGTTCAAGGGTGATATTTCAGAAAGTGTGTTGTCAAAAGTTTTCTTTAAGCCCATTTAAGATGCAAATTGTATGTTTACAGTTGTCAAGCATCGATTGTGCGTTAAAGCCTTCAAGCAAACATTTTGTTTGTACAGTGCTGTTGCCTTAGTAAATATTTTAAATATTAAAAGTGTTAAGAGCTGGTATCATTTTATTTTTAATAATATTTACTTTGTATCAGGTGTCTCGAGCATATTGCAATTAATTTTAAAAGGAGGTTATTGTTAATGAAATAGAATTTATATCATTGTTTATAGCTTAGAGAAATACACTTATATATCTTTAACAATTTTAGTTGCAGCAATATCATTAATAACAAACATGTACCTGCAAAATTGCTGTATTCATGAAATTCTAAATTATTAGAGCATAAAAAATTATTGTTGTTTGTTTAATTACTTAGTTATTTTTCAAATTGAATAATTGTTTTATCGTCAGGTAGGTATAAGTTCATAATTAGATACCTAATACCTGTATACTGCATAAATTGTACAAGTCTCCAAATATGTTTAGTGGCTGATGGTGGTGTGCAACTACGAATAGCTACTTGTTGAGAAATAGTTGAAAGTGTTAACCAAGCTGACCCCAAGTACATAGAACCTCTACAGAACATTAAGCAACAAAATCGCTAACTACATGGACACCTGTTAGCCAATGTGCTTTTAGAGGACGAAAAGAGACGGTGTGTTAATAGATTGCACTTTTAATAAACATAACATATTAACGTCCTTAATTTTACCTTCAAATAATCCGCAGACGAAATTCATAACCTTCTTAAACTCACAGTGCTCAGTCTCAATCAGGTCTTTGATTGAGACATAGAAACCCTGACTTAAAATTTGATAATGAGCAATAAACCGCAGTATCTGGGCATTGAACTGACCCATGGCGGTGTAGATGTGGGCTAGTCGACTGGCCATCTGTCTAATGAAGCCAAAGAGACTGGCCTGAATAATCACTCATTGGGTGCTAGGTACATGACGGTAGATGTAGGTCTGGCCAGAAAACATGAATAGATGTGGTCAAAGGCGACGGCTGTTGGTGACAAAAGATGGAAGACGATGTGGGAGGCCTTTGCATAGCAGTTATACAGCGAAATTCAAACAGCAAGGTTCAGAAAGTTGATAGTTATCCGTGTATCACAAGAATCAGACGGCTAGCTACGTTTAAGCCGCATTAGTAAATACGTAAAAAGGTATCCACGTAGAACTTAGGTAATAAAATAATCGGATACAATACGATCCATTACTAAGCTCGTCACGTTTAGCGCTTCGCAGTTCCTGTTACTGAAGTCGTCTACTGACGTGAATATTGTTTAAATAAACTATTTAGCCACCGCAAATGGCGTGTAGGTGCTGCACTAGGTGATTTCTATTTACTAATGCCTACTTAAAGTTGAAGTACATGACTTCGTAGTACTTGAAATCTATATTCACAACACGGCCTCCAAATATGCAGATTTTAATGGTTGCGCTTGCTGGCCGTTTTTTGACCGGTTAAAATAAAGCAACGAGTTAAAGTGGGACATTACACACAGTTATTCGGCACTTCTACATTTACTACAACCTTATTATTGCAGAGCTCTTAGCAAACAGTTATTAACTGTGCAACTAACACTAGAGAGATTGATATGACAACAGTCAAAACATTCAATAAAGAAAAACGATAAGGCTGGACATTGGTTGAATAAGTGCGTCTTAGCACATCGAATTTTTGTAACAATCTTTCAATCTTGTACGTATAGGAATTCTAGTATGTAAATTTGCAATTAGCAGCGCTATTATTAATGCAGACGCCAGAAATAAATATTTACTACTACTACTAAAAGGAAAGTTTACGTATTTAATTTAGATACATGTTCTCCTGAGCCATCGCCGTGTACTTAAATAATTATTGAATTTGTTACTTGACTGTGTGTATTGTTGCTTGGACGATCTATAAAATAATTCAAACGTCAACTATCGCTGGTTTTTACTACCATGACCACGTAACCTGCCTTCGATTTAATACATAACCGTTATAAGTGGTTGGTGTCTAAATATCGTCCGTGATAATGTTGATAAACACCTTCATTAATTCCAAGTTGATTTCATCGCAAACTCTATTTGGAACAACCACTTACAAAGTGGAACACTGACTTCATTTCCACCGGCCTACGTGCTGCTTGACCGCTGCAGCCTCCAATAAAATTCATCGTGTGATAATCGTCGTTATTCATATGACGTATAGAGTCTATTATTCAACAATTGTTTATTGAAGGTATCCCATTACTTTTCTATATGTAGTCGTGACTTTGACGTAAGAGTTTGATATATCAGTGGCCATCCACGTTGGTTGGAGAAAGTTTGCAGATCGTGCGTTTGTTTAGTTGGTTCAATGGTTAGCTGACTACCGCGTGTATATGTAAGTCTGGCGTAACATACAATTATGGACACTCTCAATTTCTATTGACTTTGGAGGTTAGGATCGTCTACTATGTCAGAAAACAATTCAGTGGGTATAAAAAACACTTTATTATCACGCGCGTTCTCATTTTAAAGGCTTTCAATTAAAGTAAACTATCCTTTGTGATATCTAGCTAGAATGATGTAGTGTAGACAGATCTAAAGTAACTCGGGCCGTTGAGCTAATGGAGTTTTAAGAATCGACCAAGCCGGCAGATGTTTACCCACTTCAATTCAACCCTTTCTGTATCCCACTGCAGGGCACGGGTCTCAACTATCTTACTAGTTGAGATAGTTTAGACCTTAATCTACACACGCTGGTCAAGTGCGGGTTGGTGGGTGTCACATGTCCTTGAATGATTAGTTCTTAAGCAGGCAGATGTATTAAGGATTTATTCGCTAAATATTAGTCAATAATGCGGATGTGATAAAACCAATATAATGCCAATATAATTGATGTTATACGGTATTCAAAGGTGGAGAGGTCATAGCAATTATGACCCATTACAACATTCGAAGGTTTTGTCAAAGAAGCTATTTACTTGGCGTGGTCAACGTTGTTTCGTCTTCTCCTATAATAGGGTTGCATAAATTACTGTTTAAATAAATGTTTTGTAAATCATTGTTTTGGGTTTTACAGATGTTATGTATAAATAAGTAATCTTAGTTTAGATTTTTGTCTTTATTATCTAGCTACGTGGGAATAATATTATAAGATGAAATTATTTTTATATGTTTACAATATTTACTTAGGTACGAATTCAGTTCCTCTAACATATTTTTATAGGAGTTGTTACAATCGAAGTTTATGTAATACTAGATTTTGATTCAACTTCGTTTTGGGCAGAGTAGATAGACCTTAGACTAAAGTATTAGTATTAATTTCAACTTTTGACCTGCCTCGTCTGCCTGCTCTTTGACTCTAAGTGCCAATACCAAGATTAGAAAACACAATATATCAAAGGAAGAATAACAAATGCGAAAAAAATAAAGTCAAGGCAACAAGTTAGCTAAAAATACGAAATATCAGCGACGATCTATTACATAATATAGAAAGGATTTAAACATATAATTGAAAAACAATGTTTTACTTTTTGTTGCATGAAATAGATTAGTAAGTGTAGCACTGTTGTCCTCATTGACAATACCGATCTTTGAAAAATCATAGTTGCTGATTTACTTTTATCTTTATTTTATCCGCCAACAATCATAACAATAATAAAGAAAGAGATAGAAATAATAACAAAATCCTCCCGGCTAGTATACACAGTGAAAAGGTTGGTATTGAAACAGGACGAAAGTACTTGGAATCCAGTTTGACAAGTGAGTAAGGAACTACGACTATTCGACCAGTTGTTAAGCGGATGAAAGGCGAAATAACCTTCCTTCGTAATTTTAACTGTAAAACAGTCTACTTTTGGGTATGTCAAGGAGTTATAAATGTCACAAACTAATTAAGGCGAAACTAATTATAGACTGTAAATATAGCCCGACTAGGATAAAATGTTTTGGCTTGTCTTGTTTTTGATCGATTCTAACAATTTATTTACTATACATGCATACCAAAATTTTCCACTGTGTAGCCAGTACACAGAGTGCCACTTGATACTATCTGGACACTTGCCTCTTTGACTCTGGATACCATTGACTTCATTCCTGTTCATGCATCTGGTACTATATGTACTGAGGTTTTGCGTGTCACCCATTTGTCCCTTTTAAATGATATCACCCATGTGATTAGAGAATGTCCTTTTAAGTCATCCTCTCCCATCGTAGTATTGTCTTAGATTTACGCGAATATCACACATTCTCTCCCATCGTCTTCACCTATCTATCCCGTGAGGCTTGTTGCTCGAGGAAGACTTTGATGCATACTTAGTTCGCCGCGGTTTACCGTTTGCATTTGTATTACAGAACTTAACGGTAATAGTACATCCAATAAAGAAGTGTATATCTTCACTTGCATGTTGATACAAAATGGTAAGTAGTTTCAAATATTTCGTCTCATCTACGTAAGTCTAACTTTTTGATTATACTGAGTATTTGAGACAGACAAGTAGGTCAGTACGAAACTGTATATTTCAAAAGCCAAATTAATGTTAGACACGACTCACAACGCCTCGGCAGAATAAATCATCTTGTGAATGCGCAAGAATTACCTAATAATCAATTGTGATGCGTTAGATGTCCAAACATATTTGCTAATTCAAAAACAAACATTGACATCATCAAAAAAATTTACTGCCTATTAGTACCTAGATACTATCCAAGATTTGAGCGAATATGCGGTTTAAAAATTCTCACTACCATGGAGATTACTTTTAGTAGTTATTGATATTTCCCGAATACTTATCAACTGATATCTTAGACGTCACTGAGATTTTAAGGACGATCTCTACACTCACTAATTTATTAATTTGTAAAAAGGATGAAAATATTGTTTATGACACTTAATATAGCGGTGTTATTTAAAAGATTTTGCGTTAGTTGTGACTTAAGTACCTGAAATCCATCCTGATGTTGTTGATCAAGGTGTCCAGGAACTAAATTTGTTACAATCCAATAGAAATTTTGGTAAAATTTGATCCACTATTTATCTTTATACAATTTTGGGCATTTCACTAATATAATACACTTTCTTCTAAACTTCCTTTGACACACAAATGTTCATCGGAAACGTTTGCAACTGTCAAATGTTAAACGGACACTGTAATAGATTCGTTCTCAATTAGAATTTTATAAATTCCGTGTTAATGTCTCGGTTGATAGAAAGCCATGAGTGTTCCGGTGTTAGACTTTCTTCGGCGCGTGCGGAGACGTGCCTGGGCTCACGGCGAGTGAAGCGAAGTCGCCGGCACTAGTGTTGATACTGGTCGTCATTGCTTAATGTAACTCAGTTCATTCTTCGTCTTCATTTGTGAAATGAAGATACGGCACTGTAATGTTTCTGTGGTGATCATTACTTGCAAGGTCTTCAAGTATTTAACTGACTAATTTAGTTTGCGTGACTGGTATGTTACAGGTTGTAATGTGTTATTCAGCAAGCCCTGTGTGATTATATAGGTACCTATTTTACTCTTCTACAAGTATCCTAACCAAAGCCTGGAAACCTTTTCCTCTCAATATATTTTTGGTTACATATTTATTCTTAGTATAACTGGTATAGATGAGGGGGCTAGTTCATGTTTGGACAAACATGCGGTGAAAGTTTCTAAATAATATAAATAAATAATTCCTACCATTAAGGTTATTAAGTATTCTGTCAACGGTCACGGTGTCACTTTTAACACTACTTAATATAAAAGCATTGCACCTACCTACATATCTAATACCTTTAAACGAGCAATTCTTGTATATAAATAAATATGTCGCAGTGCGTAACCTATAAACGTAGCAAGCTGTTGTCTAAACAGACGGTTAGGTGTCACTTCAGTCACTTTTAATAGCATAAGGTCTGTCAGTTGTCAAACTTACAAGACGTCAACGTCACTCAGGTTGCTTGTCTGTGATTGTCATTGTTACATCAGGGCACAATATCTATGATCGATTGGGTGAGCACGGGGTGTGTGCAAACCGAATGTGTCCGCACAAAAAAAGAAATCTATTTCCATCCAAACATTTTTTGAATATTTTTGATTAGGGAGGTGCCCTAATCATTGGTAGATATTTTTGTAAGATATTGTTATTTTGTGTCCCATTGCGATGCAAAGGTAGTGAGGTGTATCTGGGAATCGCCGCCCAATGACTCGCCGATAAATTTATAATGTGAAGCTCCGGAACTGCTCCAAAGATTTCACGAAATTTAGTGAGCAGGGGGTTTCGGGGGAAGCTACTTTTCTATAAGTATTCATGGTTAATTATTTAAACGTTCATAGTCCTTTTGCGATTCAACTAAACTATCAAATTCCATCTTTCTGGATCTTTCTTTTGCTCATGATGAGAGACTATTTACTGCTTTATTTGCAGTTACATCATTCATTTTCATCTAGGTTAATTAAATTAAATAATTTATTAAAATTAACAAGCCGGTGTGCGTAACTTCTACGAGAAATTTACAAAAATAATTAAAATAAAGTAACACACACACATTCTAAACATACCTGCCATACACATTTCCGGATTTTAAATAATTCATATTTGTGTACTTAGTCAGTTGAACATTACCATAAAAGCACATTATCAATGCAATTAACATACTATAAGAGTATGGTTACATACATACCTATGGATTTTTTTTAATAGTGGTTCGGTAAACTTATGAAACATAAAAACAATTTAATTTAGGGTGAAGGTAGTGACATATTGGCGCCCAGACCCAGCTTGACTTTGAGGTAGACCCAGATGGAGATGGCGGGGTGAACTAGATGGGTTTTTAAGCAGGTGGCAGAGGCTCAAGATCGTGATGTCTGGAAGGTGTTAGGGAAGGCGTTTGGGATGAACAGGGCTAATAATAACAATAATTTAGGGCGGATCAAATACTAGGATAGGATTCGGAAAGGATTAAATTTTTAAGTTAGTGCTTATGTTTATAAAATCTGCTGGAATATAATTTATACGAGGGTTGTTAAAGGATAGAAGTAACTGGATAGAAGTAGGTAAAGAGACATAGAATAGATATCAAACTAATATAAAATGAATGGGAATTTAGAGGATACCTATGGTTACTCACATTTTCCCTTCCTCACTAGGGTAGACAGGTATTATGAAGCGTCCACAAGCTATCACATAAACTAATTTCCTTTATGTTCGGTCTGTGCGTTCTTATAGTTGTAGCACAATCTTTTTTTTATTCTGCGATAAGCTGGCGCTTGACTACAACTTGCCTGATGTTAAGCAATGATGAAGTTTATGATGGAACGCGCCAGCCCCGTATACCGATTCACTCGTGATTACGAATGAATCGGTGGCAGTGGAATGAGCCCCCCTATAGTTAGAAACCATAAAGGACCAACAATGCCGACCCACCCTCTCTGCATGGTGTCACCAGACATCGCATCGGTATACGGCAAGGCCGCTTGGAGGTGCGGCTTTGTCTGGTGAGTGATCACTAACCACGGCCGAAGCCTACCACCAGTTGATTGCCACCTGATTTGCACCACCCGGGGACCTCGTGTGGGGATTCAATTAAAGGTGTATACCCACGGACGAAGGTAAAGGTGACTAGAAGTTTTCTTTACAGTCAGTTGACTCATTGTTGTTGTGTCAAACTTATAGCACCCATCTTTTTCGTCGAGGGTTAAAAAAAGTGACAAGACACCTTAGACAACCCTGATATATGATTATGACGTAATGCCTAAATTGTCTAAATAGAAGCGGCATGCCATTACGCGCGACTTAAAATTGCGTTTAACTACTGTAAGAGTTTCCTTACACTATGGTTGTAGTACCTATCTGATGTAATAAACTATTCTACTCTTTCAAAGTTCATCGCGTGTTTTATAATGAGCTAGTGATACTGAATCAAGTGCATATCTTACATATTTCTACCTTCCGTTCTTTACTTATTTAATGAGTTGCAGCCGTACTATGAAACCGTAATAAGTAGGTAGGTAGGTATTCTGGGACATTAACACACACGGTCATCTGGTCCCAAGCTAAGCAGAGCTTGTGTTATGGAAACCAGATAACTGGTATATACTACACATATAATACTTTTCTTTTGTAAATAAATACTTATAATAGATATTTACACCTAGACACGACACAAACACAAAGTTCATCACTAAGTTTGTGTCGGGTGGGAATCGAACCCAAAAGTAAAAAAAAAAGAAAAGGTAGTATATTACCGACCACGCCACCGGCCCGTCATGTATGATTATTGTATTGTATTGTATTAATGTATTATTTATTATTGTACTAGTATTCCGCCCGCGGCTTCGCCCGCGGATATCGGTTATCGCGCTAAACCATTAATCTCTTTTTTCGCAATCGGATAAAACTATCCTTTCCCGGGTCTCGAACTATCTCCATACAAAATTAGTTCAGTATTGTAGGAGTGTAAGCAACATTTTGAAATCGTCAAGACCCCATAGGTATATCCACAAATCAATAGGCGTTTCTTAAAAATACTACTGCTCTTAGACCATACTTATAAGAAATGAAATTTAAATTTCGAATTGTATTCGTAGCATTGAGTTATCAAACATGTCACTGTGTCAAAATAAAAAGTATCTAATTTCAATCAAAATTACGAAGGAGTTATGATATCAACTTTGAAGAAAATCACCCTCAGAATAATTTCTCAGGCTTTGCCCGCTTAGTATTAAGATGAAAATAAAAAAAATTGAAAAAATAAAAAACACGTGTTTCATTATTTGTTTTGAGCTTTATTTATACCAAATTTGAAGGAAATCGGACCAAGGACTAAACAGTTACGGAATATTTAATTTTTACAAATAAACTCATTTAACACCCCCACCGGGGGTAGTTTTAGAAGAATTAAAAAGACGTGTTTCATGATTTCTTTTAAGGTATATGTGTGCCAAAGGAGTGAATCGGACTTGAGACTATACAGATCCAGAAAATCTTTAATTTTTACCAATAAAACTCATTATCCACCCCTCATAGGGGTAATTATGGAAAAATAAAAAACCCGTATCTCATTATTTGTCTTAAGGTTTATGTGTACCGAATTTTAAATGAATAGGACCAAGGAATAAAAAGTTGCATACAAACTTCACCCCTCTATTTAACCCTCTTAGGGGGTGATTTTTGAAAATATTGTTAGCCTATGTCCGATTCTAGGGTATACACTACCTATATTTCAAATTTCAATAAAATCGGTTGAGCGGTTATGGAGATACGCGGTAACAAACCTTCACACACACACACACACACACACACACACACACTTACTTTCGCATTTATAATATTAGTAGGATTATTGTAATAGTATTCCGCCCGCGGCTTCGCCCGCGGATATCGGTTATCGCGCTAAACCATTAATCTTTTTTTTCGCAATCGGATAAAACTATCCTTTCCCGGGTCTCGAACTATCTCCATACAAAATTAGTTCAGTAGTGTAGGCGTGTAAGCAAAATTTTGAAATCGGCAAGCACTCATAGGCATATCCATAAATCTATAGTGGTTTGTTAAAAAATACTACGGCTTTAAGATAATACTTATTGCAAGTTTTTCATTCAATATCCAAGTACAAATAAAATTTAAATTTCGAATTCTAATAATCGGACAGAGTTATCAAACGTCATTGTGTCAAAATAAAAAGTAATTTAGCTAAAAAGTAGCACGAAGGAGTTTTGATATCAACTTCAAAGAAAATCTCCCTCAGAATAATTTCTCAGGCTTCATCCGCGTAGTATTACTCGTAGGATAAATATGAAAAAATTTGGAAAAATAAAAAACACGTGTTTCATTATTTCTTTTAAGCTATATTTATACCGAATTTAAAGTGAATCGGACCAAGGACTAAACAGTTCTGGAATATTTAATTTTTCCAAAAAAAATCATTTTACACACCGCCCGGGGGTTGTTTTGGAAAAATAAAAAACACGTGTTTTATGATTTTTTTTAGGGTATATGTGTGCCAAATTTGGAGTAAATCAGACTTGAGACTAAGCAGATCCAGAGAAACTTTAATTTTTACCAATAAAACTCATCTTTCACACCTCAGGGGGGTAATTATGGAAAAATAAAAAACCCGTATCTCATTATTTGTCTTAAGGTTTATGAGTGATGACCAAGGAATAAAAAGTTGCATACAAACTTCACCCCTCTATTTAACCCTCTTAGGGGATGATTTTTGGAAATATTATTAGCCTATGTCCTATTCTAGGGTATACACTACCTACGTTTTAAACTTCATTTACATTGGTTGAGCGGTTAAGGAGATACGTGGTAACAAACCTTCACACACACACACACACACACACTTACTTTCGCATTTATAATATTAGTAGGATAGGATAATATGTATGTTATTGCAGTTATACGAAAGAGTAGTTGCTCTACACATTGTATAGCGGCATCCTTTTCCGCAGCTCCAACAATCAAGACTGTCCTAAGCTGCTGTGGTGTGGATTAACGCACGCTTGGCCAGCGTGTGTGGATTAAGGCTTCAACTCTCTCAACTGGTAAGATAGTTGAGAGAAGACCCGTGCCCAGCAGTGGAACAAAAAAGGGTTGAAGTGCAGTTATGGTAAAATTAAAAATGTCAGATGAGCTTAGAGGAGAGGGAGTGGGGTCAAGCCTATTCTCACGACATATAACTCACGAATCCCGTCACCATCTCATCTCGGAATACCAAAAAATCGCCTTACGTAATAATGGACGTTCCCTAAGTAGCCAATATAGCCTATTGATGCTTGCAACACCAGAGGCATAACTTGCGTGTTGCGAACCTTTTAGTCGACTGGCTAGACCTTAGACCCACGCCTAGGAACACAACCAAAAGTTATTACATCATAATTTGAGGTTTATGTATGTAATGTCACACTTACTCTTTTTTTTCTTTTTTAGCTGTTTCATTTGTGTGTTTTTTACATGTGTTTTTTATTTGATTGTGTGCGTGTGTGTGTCCTGTTTGTGTCAAATAAATGTATTGTCTCCTTTGCTTTATTTCTTCTAAATTATTATTGATCAAATTGCACGTGGCGAAAATTTCACTGGCATCGCCTTTCTCTCACGGAGAGATGGTGCACTTTACGGCCGGTCGTGAAAGGTACCATGTGATCGGACGACGACAGTGACCGGTTTACAATTGTCTATTAATGCATCGACATGGCCAATCGATGAAATAAACACGCTAATGAATAAAACTTGTTTAAATAACCACCATTACTTGATAATCATTAAAGTTGTAATCTCTACAATCGTTACTATTACTGTATTTGTAACTTGCCTGATGTTAAGCTATGATGTAGTCTACGATGGAATGCGCTAGCACAGTGTACCGATTCACTCGTGATTACGAATGATTGTCGGTGAGAAAGTAATAGTGGAATGAGGCTCTTTGAGGTTAGAAACCTTAAAAGACCAACAATTCCGACCCACCCTCTCTGCATGGTGCCACCAGACATCGCACCGGAACATGGCAAGTCCCCTGTGCGGTGCAGCTTTAAATTGAATCCCCGCACGTGGTCCCCGGGTTCAATTAAAGGTTTACACCCACGGACGAAGGTGACTCAGCCCCCAAAAAATATTTGTTCTTGTTCTGTTCGGTTTAAAGTTACGAATGGTTTATGTAGATAAATTCTATGAAAAATATCTAGCATTATCTCATACAAGCACCGGAATTCATACATTGTAGGGATTCGCAATAAATAAAAATTATTAATGAATCATCTGATTTAACAATATACTTGTTGGTATGTAACTTAATGGACAGGACATGTGACATCCACCAACTCGCATTTGGCCAGCGTGTGTGGATTAAGGCCTAAACTCATAAGATAGTTGAGAGAAGACCCGTGCCCAGCACTGGGACATTAAAAAGTGTTGAAGCTAATTTCTATTTATTTGCGAGTCAGATATAAATATATGGGTACCCAAATATATTCCGAGCTTCAGAAATGGCCCCACTCATCTCCATGAAATTTTGTAGGTACGCAGGGAGGTTTCTGATATAGAAAACGTCGTTTTATTCGATTTTCGAGCAATGAAGAACTGCTAAAATATCCACACATGAATACGAACGCATTTTTTTTCCACAACGTACAATAATATGATAGCTCAATTGGGAATTTGGGTGGTCAGGGATGATCTCGGTTCGAATTCAGATGACATATTTTCTTTTTTTTAAATTATAATAAAAAACTATTACTGGAAGTCTGAGATTGGAATATCATTTCCAAAAGAAAAATCTGAGCAAAGCTCGGTCATCCAGGTACTGATCCTAAATACATAGAACAGTAGAACCAAGTCCAAAAGATTATACCAATGGACTCGACTTTAAAGCTAGTGGCTGATTTGGCATAGTTTCGAAAGCAAAAGTATCCTTGTGTGACCGTTAAGGCACTATTAATGCCCCGTTAGCCAATAATCCGTTCTTCGGCCTCACTTTTCTGTTTTGCTGGCTGAGGTTCTTATTAAATAAGTTCTATTAGCCTCACTGACTGTTAAGGTAATTTTTGGCCTTACTGAAATTTATTTAATTTATTTGTCTGTCTTAACCCTCGACAACAGAGGGGTGTAAAGTTTGTTGCCACAATTTGGAGCCATTATAACGCGGTTTTTTTCGAAAGCTGAAGCGATAAATATTTATTTATTTTTATTTATTTATTTAAACTTACACACACTATCTTTACAGGATGAGATCCTAATACAATAGTGGTTAGCAAACCTAGGTACATCAAATAAATTGAAAAAAAAAAAAAACATATTTAATAAATTTACCACACTTAAAAAAACACAAAATAACACAGTTATTAAAAATTCAAAGTAAAAAACCATAATACCAAATATAAAATGTTTAAATATAACTAAAAAAATAAATATAGTTCTTAGTTAATAAAAATAAGCGTAAAACTGATTTAGAACGAAAATACGATAATTTTCTCTAAAATCTAGAGTAAATGGATTGGTTAGTAAATCAATATTGATACTAACACCATCTATTGAAGAGTAGGGAAAGTAAAATAGTAGCGAGTAGACACTAGCGACACATCGCACCGCGGCGTGCGGCGTCATCTTTACACACTTAAACCCTAATAACTACTCAATTATGTAGATGGCGCTGCTTACTTTTAATTTACAGCATTACAGCAAATTTTAATATATTGCCAAATTGATTAAAATCTGTATTTATTTCACACCTTTTCTAAAATTTAAATTATTAATTTACTATTTTATTTATACCCAATATTATTATTCGGATTCCTTCCTCAATTGTATATTATTGTTAACTACTTAATTTGACTAATTATTGATGTAGATGGCGGTGATTACTTTTTATTTACGCAAAAGTAAAAGTATTCCCTTCAAACCTAAGTTAGTTTTATTTCGCTTTTTGTCAAATCATTACCAAAATATTAATGAATTATAAATGCGAAAGTAACTCTATCTGTCTTTCTGTCGCAACAAAACTACTGAACTGATTCGAATGAAATTTGGTATGGAAATAGTTGGAGACCCTGGGTAAGCCATTGGATAGATTTTATTCGACTACGCAAAAAGAGGTTATTGGTTTAGCGCGATAACCGACACATGCGCAGGCGCAGCCGCGGGCGAAATGATATTTATTATTATTTATTACTTCTTCCAAGCATTTCTTGCTAAAAAATCTGGCCGGATCACTAAGAATCGTAATGTTACATTACAAATTTTAATGGTATATGAGTGCGATGTAGTTGCTAAGTAAGGGTGTTATTCAATAAGACAAGTAATATACTGGCCGACGCGACCTCTTTACTTAATGACTTAACACTTTCTTACGTTCATTGTTTGTTGAGATTTACTTCACTACTTATTTTATAAATAATTTTTTTTTACCAAAAATTCTGGCCAAGGGCGTTTAACTCGAGTGGAGTGTTCCTTATAATAGTAGAAACGATAAAAATTGTACCATGCTTCCTCTTTATTATCTTAACAAAATTGTTGACACCAAGTCATGAAAAATCATTTTCATCAATTTAAATTTGTAAAATTATAAAAAAATGTTAGTCACGTATATTTTGCGTTATAATTGAAATGAAACAATATGAAAATATAACGCATCAGCTATGGAGTGGGAGTGCGCTACGTCATACAGTGGTATAAAACTTACCTCAGCGTGACGTCATTCGAGATTACGTTGTGGCGTATAACCGTAATCTTTCACTTAAACTCTTTTTAGTGTCCCACTGCCAGGCACGGGTTCTCTCTCAACTATTTTACGAGTTGAGAGAGTTTAATCTCACGCTGGCCAAGTGCGGGTTGATGGTCATGCCGGTTTCCTCACGCTGTTTCTCGTGAGATTTTATCGCGGTTTATTTTAGATTTTATATTCCGACTTTTCTAATATAATCTTAAATAAACCGCGATCAAATCTGTTATAAAATAATTTTATTTCAATGTGTGATATTCGCGTAAATTTAAGAAAATTCTACCTATTTTAACGAACCAATTAAGAAAATGAGCTATCTTCCCCGCCAAATATTGAAGATTACAATTTCATACAATATTTGAATACAGCTATGTTTAGTAGGTGTCTAGTCGGTGTGTGACACCCACCAGCGCACACTCGGCCAGCAGGTGTCTCCGTAGCAGCGCAGCGGCATAAACTCTCATATCTTCATTGTTGAGAGAAGACCCGTGTTAAGCAGTCACTTCAACCCGTTTTAGTGTCCCACTGCTAGGCACGGGTCTTCTCTCAATTATCTTATGAGTTGAGAGAGTTTAGGCCTTAATCCACACACGCTGGCCAAAAGCGGGCTGGTGGATGTCACATATCCTTGAATGATTAGTTCTTAGACATGCCGGTTTACTCACGATGTTTTACTTCACCGATATTGAGCAGCGGAGATAAAACAATTCACACAAAGATGTGTGGGCACGACCAGTATTCGAACCCATGACCTTATTTTTCTAAGGCGAGGCCCGTACCGATGCGCCACCACTGCTGCCAAGCAGTATAACACAGGAAACGAACCCGTCATATTGATCTACTTTCTTCTTATCATCACTTATCATATCAGAGGTCGTAAAAGAAGGTTAACGAATTGGACCATTGTAAAATTAATTGAATAATTTTGCAAAAAATTTTGCTTCATTATGTAAATTTGCCACATTATTAGACAGATATTGTGTTTAATCGTTTATTATGTATCGATATTACAAAACATAACAGTAGGTGGGCTACATAATTAATTAATGGACGGAAGAGACATCTTTAATATAATATGATAGATTAATAATAATTAATATAGTGGGACATTAACACACGCGAGCATCTGATGCCAAACTAAGCAGAGCTTGTATTATGGAAACCAGATAATTCGTAATATACTACATAAAATACTTTTCTTTTGTAAATACATACTATATCGGTAATTACACGCCAGACTCAAGACATGTTCATCACACATAATATGTCTGTCTTGGGTGGGAATCGAAACCACGACCATTGAAATATAAGGTCGTGGGTTCGATTCCCGGTCGTGCCCACACATCTTTGTGTGAATTATTTCATCACCGCTGCTCAATATCGGTGAAGGAAAACATCGTGAGGAAACCCTATGTTTCAGAATAATCATTCAAAGACATGTGACATCGCCCAACCCGCACTTGGTCAGCGTATGTGGATTAAGGCCTGAATTCTCTCAACTAGTAAGATAGTTGAGAGAAGACCCGTGTCCCACTGTGGCACACTAAAAAAAGGGTATCTTAAGTATCTTTTGAATCCTTAAAAAAGATAAATACGAGTCCAATATTTTAATTTATTTATCTCACGGACAAAATAAAAATAAGTAGTCCTCATATCTAATAAATGACCTATCTAGGAGTTATTAAAATAAATGATAATAATTGATTTACTGCCAGGAACACTTATGATTTTAGTAGGTATAGTTTTAGTAATGTCGCGGTTGTGTCGCAACGGCACCGTGAATAGACTCGGGATTTGAACCCGGCTAAGTCCCGAGACACGTTAATTATCTTGTATCCCGCACGAATTTAATCAGAAAGATGATAGGAGAAGTTGGAAAGTAGATTGTCCACTTTCTTCTAGGCAAAACGGGAGACAGCATAGAGAAAAAAGGAGATTTAAAATTGCCACATAAAAATGGACTAAGCACCACGGGTAATGTAATCTAAAGAGATGTATCAGAGCCGATTAATAATTATGGCAAAATAGTTTAAACGCATGGAAATTAGCACAGGTTGCAACAAGATCGGTATAGTATACCGACCCAGATAATGCTTGTACATTGTCGAGCATAATGTTACGTTAATTCTCTCAAAGACTACACTCCCACATGATGTGTGCTGATTGTTCATTTGTCAGGAGGACAACACTGACATAATGTTGATGTCACTAAGTTAAAAGAGAAAAAAATACTATTAAAGTTGACATTTCCTATGATAAATTGGGCAACACAGTGGTCAACCTCAATCCACGGTGTCGTTAAACGTTCGCAAACGGATAGAAAGAACTGGTAAAGGTGACGCTCCTTAGTTGAATTATGCCACTGTTAATGTCATTCGTCGAGTAAGTCGTTAGTAGCATCTGAAAGTGACTTATTTAATCTAATGATACGACTTTGTTCTCGCGGTGTTAAAAAAGTAGGGTCGAAGTCGAGTAATATATCGTGGCCCGTCTTTGTGCCTCTAAGTCAATCGGTAGCACGTCAGCGAGGACTGGGAGTGCTTCGGTACTAACTGTTCTAATAGGCCCTATATATGAAAATCAGAGCCAACCGTTGACTTTGCAGTAGTTTACGGCGAACTGTACCGATTTTCGCTCCGTCGTCGTCTGCTTAAACAGCAGACCCATATCATACACAATCCAAGTATGTAGCTGAGTAAATAGTTTTTACTGTACGATATGAAAGGCCCCAGGTTGATGTTAATATTCTTGACAAGGCAAAGGAGTCGCGATTAGCTTTTTCTCCGACTGATATGTTCTTTAAAGAAAAAATTACGTTCTAAAACGAAACCTAAGATGCAGACAAAAATAAGTATAATAATAGTCTGTTCCCTTAAATTACCTACACTTTGAAGGACATTAAAAGCTCATACTATAAGATAGCTTTTATAAAAAAATACGAACTGTCTTCAATGTTTTAACAATATCTCAAAACCTGCTCAAACGATTTTGATGAAATTCAGATGGTGTTCCCTGAAAAGTATATCCTTTGAACCAAAAAACAAGAAACATACATAAAAAAAATATACAGTCGAAAGGAAAAACTCCTTTTTGAAGTCGTTAGAAAAAAAGTTTAGTATGTACATATAATATTATGTATTTCTTATATTATGACAGTGTGTATTAATTGCGTTAGATAAATAAATGATCATCTTAATATAATTAATAGACAAACCGATTAATTGACTACCTAAGCTTTTTTAAATAAGATATTATTTTTATGAATTTTTTAACAATCTGTCATTTCTAAATTATGTTTACCCATCAATTAATTTGTCTGTCTATCTGTTTATGAGAGTTACATCATTATATATAATAAAACTAAGTTGATAAAATGTGCGTGCCGATAAAACTTAAAAAGGAGTCCCATCACGATAAAGGGACTTATATAGTGTGATAGCCCTTTATCCCCCCTCGAACAAGAAAGTTCCCGTTTTAACCTAAAGGGTGTGTTTTTAAAGATATAAGGGCTTTTCCAACCCTTCAACTTGGAAAGTAAGTGTAGTCGCGCCATCTGTTGTCAAATAGTTGAACTTCATTCATTGTACACAATATGGACTTAAAAGAACGATTATTTGGGGCGCGAAATTTAAAATTCTCATTTCAATAAAGTCTTAAATTACATTTGTTACCATAACCCTTTATCCCCCCTCGAACAAGAAAGTTCCCGTTTTAACCTAAAGGGTGTGTTTTTAAAGATATAAGGGCTTTTCCAACCCTTCAACTTGGAAAGTAAGTGTAGTCGCGCCATCTGTTGTCAAATAGTTGAACTTCATTCATTGTACACAATATGGACTTAAAAGAACGATTATTTGGGGCGCGAAATTTAAAATTCTCATTTCAATAAAGTCTTAAATTACATTTGTTACCATAATAAAGTTATTAAATTTTGTGTATTTATACAGCAGTAGCTAACTTATATGTTGGAGTTAAAGCGATATCATTTTAGTTATTCAAATTACTTCTGAAAACATTTTAAAATTTAAGTTTTTAAATTTCGCGCCTTTACTGCGTATGCTACAGCTGCAAAACCTATTGTTACGGCGAACGATAACGTCGAGAACATTCTATACCTAGAAGGTGTGAGAAAGTAAATATTCCCAAACTTTCTTGAATATCCTAGAGCCATCTTTCTCGAATATCTTAGAGCCAACTATACACTTCATGTGTATAGTCTCCATAAAGCCAACTTTCTGGAATACCCTAGAGCCTAGCTTTCTGAATATATAAGAGCCCGGTGTCGCCCGCCAGAATTAATTCGATTTGAACAGCGGAACAAGCCACTTCGAAACGAAAAAGAAAGAAGTTACCTGTGTGAGCCTTTATTTTGAAGTATCACGTGTGAGTATTTTTAATAGTGTGTTTAATTAATTCATGATCTTGAAGTGAAGAAAAAAAAAAGTTATCTGTGAGCCTTTATTGTGAAATATTAAATGTGAGTATTTTTAATAATGTATTTAATTAATTCTAATGGTTTTTTTTTCTTTTCTTTTAATTGTAATTTCCTTAACTTTCAAGTAGTCGCGCGGCGTTGAATCGATATACTTTGGCCGTAAACAAAATATCGCGCGACCGCTTGAAGATTAAATAATTTTGTTTTCTTTGTCTCAACGTGCCCCACGTTTACGTAATAATATATTTGTCTATAAAATGTTCATTTAATTTATATTTTACAGAATATAATGCCTAGACGTAAAAGAGGTGGAGATCTTGCCAGTTCTGCAGCGAAACGGCGGAAACAAAAAGAATATCGAAGAAATGAAACGGAAGAACAGCGCGAAGCACGTTTACAAAATCAACGAACCAGAATGAGCACCCTGAGAAGCGGAAAAAGCGAAGAAAGAAGCGAAAATAAAACTATTGAAGAATCGAGAATTTTAAAAGATAATCTAACAAAGGAAGCATTCCACTACGAATCAACGAAGAAATATTACAATCATAAATATGTTGTGATCGGAAAAATGAATAACATTTGCCAATTTTGCCACGCGAAAAAATTCAGTAAAGAAACACCAGGTCTCTGTTGCATGAATGGAAAAATTCGATTACCACCACTGGAAGCACCTCCGCAGGAATTTCTACATTACATGACCGGGGAAACACCAGAATCAAAACACTTTCTTCAAAATATAAGATCATACAACTCCTGCTTTCAAATGACTTCTTTCGGTGTTACTTCGACTAACACTAATAGAGATGAATTTGAATATGTATTTTCAATTCAAGGGCAAATTTATCACAAAATAGGATCGTTACTACCAATGCCTAACGATGACTATAAATTTCTGCAAGTATATTTCATTGGAAATGAAGAACAAGAAATTGATCAACGAAGTACACATTTTAATGGATTGAAACGCGAAATAATCCAAGATGTACAGAGGATCTTACACAAATACAATCAACTGATTTACATATTCAAAACAACACTAGATCGCATGATTTCTGATGACTATAAAATTGTGATTCGAGCCGATAAAAGACCACGTGGAGAACACGAACGTAGATTTAATGCACCTCAGATAGATGAAGTCGCCATCGTAATTGTGGACAATGAAAATACAAGCCGTGACATAATTTTACAACGAAGAAGAAAAGGACTACAACGCATTGCAGAGACACACCGTTCATATGATTCTCTTCAATATCCTTTAATATTTCTGCACGGAGAGGACGGTTATCTGGCATCAACCTCAAAGAATCCTGCTTCTCTCACGGTCAGCTTTATGTAGCTTGCTCAAGAGTAGGAAATTCGAAAAATTTATATATATATACCCCGGACAATAAAATGAAAAATGTTGTTTATAAACAAGTAGTATAAATAATGAGAAAATGTAAATACATGTAAATATATATGTTTAAATATACATGTAAATATATATGTCCATGATAATGTAAATACATGTAAATATATATGTTTTCAATATATATATATTTTTTACTTTTTACGTCATAGTTTATTTTTTTATTTCAACTACCACGTAACCTCATATCAACTCCCGAGCGAAGCCGGGTATTACAGCTAGTAAATGCTATAATACTCAATCATGTTTTCACATATGTCATTAATCACATTCAATATTAGTTTATAACCATTTATGTAGTTTTTAAGCCGTTATAGGAATATTGGTTTTTAGCTTTCCGCTGCAGCTCCGCCCGCGTCACCTTAATTTTGTATGATGAACAGAAATGGGATAAAATGTACCCTATGATAGCCTTCCTCAATAAATGAGTTATCTAACAGTGCAAGAATTTACAAAGAAACTCTTTAGTTTTATATATAGTCGTATAGATTTTAGGCTGCGACAATGCAACAGTAACGCTATGGCCACGAGACTTGACCTCGGGCGGCCCGTTTTGCGATTTCATCGTTCATTGCGTATGAACGAAGTGTCTAAAGACTAGTGAACGCAACTGGGCATTGAACTACAAAATCGCCAGTCGCACCGCCCGACGCAGTGTCCCGTGGCCACGGCGGCGTAACCCTACTCATTCCAGCGATATCTCGGTCAACCAACTAGGCGTCGCTTTGAGGGTCGACCAAGGTATGCTCTCTTTACGCTGCGATCCTCTTCCGTTTCACATTATGGCCGAGCCAACGGAGTCTGTCTAACCCTGGCGAATAAAGCCTCTAAATAACAGTGTGTCCTAATTAAGTTCTGCTACAAATTGAAATAAATCAACTTCTTAACGGATTTTATCGCGGTTTATTTTAATTTTTTTTATCCGACTTTTCAGTATTTTCAGAGTTTATGGTCACGGGGGGACTGAAAATTACCATGAAGTTTAAAAAGACTGAAACGTCGAGATATAAAATCTAAAATAAACCGTGATTAAATGCGTTAAAAAGTAATTTAAGAAAATACACTAGTTTCGGTCTTATTCATAAAAATCTTATAAGAATCTTTAGTAAAAATAGAATTTGTCTCTTGCTTACTAGTATAAATGTCAAGATGACCGACATAGACAAATTAATTATAAATCTATTTTAGATATAATGAGGTTATAAGACGTTTAAGAATACGGAGAAATTATATTAAATTCCATTAATCTCTTCACTTACCCGAAAACAGTTTATGATCCTCAATTATCTAAGTAATTTTTCTTGATACCTAGCTAAAAATAATCTTACTCTTTTTAACTTCTAAACAAAGTCCAGATATTTAGTTAAGCATACGACACGAAGCAAATATATGATGTGTTTGTGTTACATAAACTTGTACACAGATAGATACACACGACAATATTATAAAACCCCTCTTTACGTCGGAGGTTAAAAGAAATTACCAAGCCCTCTGGTTAACCCACATATATTTTAATACATGTTAAACAAAAACTATGCAAAGAAAAGTTGACCAACATTTTAATATTATTATAATTTATTATGAAAGTGTTGAGAGAAATTTGGCATACCTAGTGCGTGAAATTAGTCGCATTCTTTAACTATTGTTGTAATATCGAAAGAGATGCAACGACAACAGGATTTGTTAAGTTATTAATCAATTTGTGGAGTATAATAGATTGTTTTTACATATTATTTACAATTTTTTATATCAATTAACCTGATAACTGGTTTTTATCGGTCGGCAGAAGACCCGTCCCCAGCGGTCTGTTATCAACTGTCTTAGAAGTAATTTATTTAGTTCTTTTTTCGAAAATTTTACAAACGTTTAATAGGGATAATTCGTTTAAGAAAAAATGCCCTTGTTGGCAGGACCCGCTCTTCATTATACTGACCTTTTTTATTAAACATGTTTAGATTAATTTACATAGTTAATTTACATAGTTAAACCTTAGATATGTCGGTTTCCACTTTCCTCATAATGTTTTCCTTCACCGTAACGGGATAGGAATGAATGTAATAAACCAAAATTAGGTAAGAAGTTTTAACATCGATACGCTAAAGCACTATTGACATAACGTAGCCAGTCAGAAAGTGAAACTTGGCTTAAATACACTTAAGTTTATGAAGAAGTCGTTGCGCAAGTGAATTAATTATGTAATGCACTGATCTGAATAAGATTAGCCCTTTGTTACTGTGTCTACATCATTGTTACTCATGGTCACACAATAAGTTTACGTAGTCAAGTTGCATCAGACAACGCCATTAGATAGAGATGGTGTTTTTGAATACCTTAATTTTTTTCTAAAATATGCTTTCGCTTGACGATAACTTGCCTGAGGTTAATTAATAATGTGGTCTATGATGGAATGCGCCTACCCAGTAGGTATACCGATTGGAACCGATCTCGTGATTACAAATGATTTTTGGTGAGAGGGTGGCAGAGGAATGAGGCTTCTTAATATACCTATAACCAAGGAGTAACAATTCGGACCCACCCTCTCAAATGGTTAATGGTCACTAATCATGGCAGAACCTACCACCAGTTTATTGTTACCTGACTGTCACCACCGGGGGACCACGTGTGGGGATTCAGGTTGAAGGTGCACTCCCACGGACGAAGGTGACTCAGTACCCTTGGTACGCGTTCGTCAATACGCAAAAAGTGTTCGAATACTATCTTGAAGCTGGTTTCTTAATTATTTTTGTTCAAAACGTTTTTAAAAAGTTAATGTAAGGCTAGAAATATAATAAGATGGATTGGAAAATATAGAATAGGTAAATAGTTTGCAGATTTATGAGCATTTTAACTCAGGTTCATGATCGTATTCGAAAACTTTTTTCGTATTGACAACTCGTACTAAGGGCACAGTCACTACAGTCCATCAAATCTAAGAAGTACCGTTTGACAGTTCTAAACGTAGCACATTTAGAATTTTATTTTGACGTGACAACGTCTTATAAATTGGTTTGCCGGGTGACACTTCAAGAAACTGCGTTACGTTCCGCTCACGTTATGCGCTCACAATGAGAGCGAGTGAGAGGCACGCGTCCCTTCCACTCGGGCATGGTTAGCCCGCCTAAGAGCGAGATTCTTTGTATAAATTAATGTTTTAAATATAATTCTTTGTATAAATAAATGTTTTAAATTGTTACTATTATTTCATCCTTCTTCCTACTATACGAATGAATATTCACATTAAAATTATTTTACCACTCAAAGTCGTTGTTACGTAAAACTTTCGCCCGTATACCGACTTTACAGGCAACCAATTTTTTTGTATGAAAATTGATTATTTTATGTTAAAATAAAAATAGCTTCATAATTCAATTATTTTACAGAAAAGCTAATAAAAATAGTGTGAATTACGCCTCTATAAAGCTAATATAATAGAAAACAGTGAAACGTCAAAAGGTACTTCTTAGATTTGTTCAATTGTAAACGTTTAGTGACTGACTGACGGTTGAGTTAAAAATATTGACTCCTGTTAACTTTTAACAAGTTGAAATTTAAACTGCCAGAAACAAAACAAACATGTCATACATAATTGAATTACACAGAAATTAATTTAGAATAAAATTGGACAGGTTTGGAGTTTCGGAGTAAACATCTTTTAAATAAAAGAATAAATTTTGAAGTTCGTCTTTACTTGTAGTTACGAAGGTCAGCCTAAACAAACATAAAAGGCTTCTTCTTTAAGTTCTTCTCTCTTCTTCTTCGTTTCGCCTATTTCACTCTAGCCCTCTTACTAAGCCGATGAGTAAGGTGTTAATATTCTATGCTTTGTCTCTGTCAAACGGTTTAAAAGTGAAAAACACAAATTATAAATTAATTTAATTAATTACTCACACCTTATGAGTCGCGGTGGCGCGGAGGCACGGGCCTCGCCTTAGAAATATAAGGTCGCGGGTTCGATTCCCGGTAATGCCCACACACACATGTGTGAATTTTTTGCTCAATATCAGTGAAGGAAAACATTGTGAGGAAAACGGCAAGTCCAAGAACTAAGCATTCGTAGACATGCGACATCCACCCACCCGCACTTGGCCAGCGTGTGCGAATTAAGGCCTAAACTATCTCAACTAGTAAAATAGTCGAAAGAAGTGAGTTAACTCACAGTTTACACTTCGTTTATTATAAACTAACCTTACTGAAAAGAGACTTAGAAAAAGGTTGAAGATTGTTCTGTACGAGTTCGTCAATACGAAAAAAATAATTAAAAACTATTGAATCTGTCAAAACGCGTAATCATTTAATCATTTCTTTCATTCAAAACATTCATTCTTATACTTATTCTTATTCTTTATTGTACACAAAACACTTACATATACAATTTATAAATAGGAAACAGCACATGTGCACAGGCGTTCAATAAAAAGAAAAGAAAATGCTAAAAAAATGGAAAGGAAAAAGAAAAAAAAGTCGAATAAAATGAATTGGAAATGAAATAGCTAAAGTGTTTGTAGATTTTTCCGCATTAAAATTATTATCTTAACAGGTTTATGACAGTATTAGAGAAGTTACTCGTACTCGTACTAACAGTACCCTTTTGTGGACTGCACGTTAGTTCACATTAGTTGGTTCATAATAAAACGAATGTTGACAAGACGTTGGCAATGTTACGTCAGTATTGCCCCACCATAAAGCTTCATAACTGTAACTCATAATTACATACACCAACAAAATTAGCATAAATGTAGAATGAAGTAATTTTACAGTTAGTGTGGTTGCCCTTTCATAAGTACATAATTTAGGTACTCAGAGTAAATTAATTAACAATTTTGTTACAAATGCTTAAACATAACTTTATTCTAAACTAGCCCCAGCTTCGCACGGGTGCAATGTGTTATACTTATAAACCGTCCTCTGGAATCACTCTATCTATTAAAAAAAACGCATCAAAATCCGTTGCGTAGTTTTAAAGATCTAAGCATACATAGGGACATAGGGACAGAAAAAGCGACTTTGTTTACTATGTAGTGTAGTGATGTAGTGAAGCGAGACATGTCTTTTAATGTGTCTTGTCAGATACTGAGTAGTTATTTACATAACACCGTGTTTGAAATACGCAACCTTCTCTTAAATGTGATGATGATAAGAGCTGTGTGCAACTATGGCTTACAACGTTGCCATTAATCAATAAACAGATTAGAAATGGTTTTTTTTGTATTACGATAGCCAGAATTGCGAATCACAATAGTAGGATCTACAAGTAGTAACATACATATGGGGACTATGTGGTAGGACAACATTACAGACTTACAGCGGCGCGGCCTTACCCATACAAAACAAGAATAAGAGCCTATATGAAACAACAGAACCCCGATTCCCGCGTTTTAGACTTTTATCTCTAATAGAAAAAATAAGTCGAACAAAAATGGCAATTTCATTAGATTTTAATTAACATGCGCTATTTTTGTCGACATAAGGATCCATGAGATATGAAAACAAACCCTAGGGCTTCTCCAAAAGTCCCACTTGCTTATCATGTGGACACGGTGAGGAAACCATGGAGCATATTTTGTGCGAGTGTAACTCACTAGCGCGGAAATTCATGAACGCATTAGGGATGGAGCGCCCCTGATAAATACGACCTCATAATAATATGTCCCCGACAAACAGCAGCACTCATGAACAAGCTATGCGAAGGAAGAATACTTAAGGCTTCTTAGAATCAAGAGGAAACACAAGAGATAGCATTGAGTCGAAGTGGTCTGGGTTTCAAATACTTTGCAGTTATTAAGAAGTTATGTATTATAATAAAATACTATGACAACACAAAAACGCAAACTGTAGTATCTTAGTATATCCACTAAAAGTTAATAAATTTTTGTGTTTAATTTTATCAGTTACGTTCAAAAAGCTATTAATTTAGCATTTGTGAATGATAGCCACACATCACGTACAAAACGAAAGTAATTCCACGACGCGACGACGCGACGTCTCTACGTCATTAAGATTGTTATATTTTTTTACATTTTGACGTTGTTAATTGGCGCGTGGATACTTGATATGATTCACACATCGACTAGATACAAGACATCACATTATTAAAATGTTCCATGATATTGTAAACGTCTAGTTGGCGAGGTGTCAGGGTAGATTTTGATTGGGTCGTTCAAGTTCTCGTCCTTGAACTAACCATAATTAGTTTGTAGTCGGATGATATGTAAGGTTACGACATAAGTTAGGCGAGTTTAAGGGTCAAGGAAACCGGCATGTTTTATAACTAATCATTCGAGGTCATGTCACATCCACCAACAAGCACTTGGTCAGCGTGTGTGCGTGAAGGCCTAAACTCTCTTAACTGGTAATATAGTTGAGAGAAGACTCCTTCCAGCAGTGGATCACTATTAAGGGTTAAATAGATAATTTAGTTATGAAAAGCATTGCACTTGCCCTCGTTTTTGTCGCCTTCTGGTCCACCTAGACAAACAAAGGCATATACTTTTGGCTATTTTTCCTAGTATGGTTGTAGCCCATAGTGAGTCCCAATGTGTTCACATGTATAATTCTTTTTGCAACAACAACACAAAACCGACTTCAATTGTAGGTACCTAGAATTATGCGTTTAGGGCAATTGGACTAATAATTGGGGAAGGCTGCGCGCTTAGCGTAAACAATGACACTTCTTGCGACATAGCTCAATAACTACTGGTCAGATCTTGATCAAATTTAAATGGGACCACACGGAAGCATTTACTTGCCAACAAAAAAAGAATCATAGAAATCGGTTCACGTATAACAAAGATATTAGGTAGGTAACAAACATAAAAAAACATACAGTCGAATTGAGAACCTCCTTCTTTTTGAAGTCGGTTGAAAATTACATCTCTTCACTTTTTGAGTGCCTACTAATCTGGCGGCAGACCGTGAAATTAATAAAAATAAATAATATTTTCTTTTTGTCTTTTCAGTTTGTCATTCAATTAAGCTGGCTGATATTTACGTAGTCGGTTTTTTTAAATAATTTACTGTATTTACGTGAAACGTTTGAAAGGATAAGTACCTACCGTGCTCTATATTGTTATCGAATTTAGTATCAATTAAAAAGTGAGTGTATCTTATGTCCATAGCTTTTTATTCTATTTCAGGGATTGTAATGGTCAACCGTTGTTTAGAATTTAATAAAAAAATCAGTAGTTTTCGTTTGGTCGAGTAATTTTACGTTATGTACCGTATCGCCGAATTTAAAATCTAGATTACGAAACACTTCCACATTTTTGTAAAAATTATACTTAATTATAACACAAGGTTTTATGAAAATTGTATTATATTGTAAATTGTTGCTTGTGGTGTGGAGTGTAACGAAAATATCACAACAATCTTTTGTTTCTACATACCTACATGATGACGTAAATTGTATATAAAAAAACAGCTTTGTTTATGTACCTACTTCCTTTTTTTTAATGGGATAACCCATCACCGCAATCCCTCCACTGTTACTCCTGTAAGTCACGATCGTCAGCGACGCCGTGAAGAGACTCAGGATTCGAACCCGACCAAGTCCCGGGACGCCTAAACTGTCTTGGATCCCGTATGAATTTAATCAGAAAGATTATAGGAGTTGAAAAGTTAGGTTTTCCACTTCTGCCTACTTGCTTACAGTAATCTTAATCTACTTCTTAATAAATGTGGGTATTTTTATTTGTAAATATTAAAATTTTATTAAATCAAAAATATAATTATAAAATTTTTTTCGAGGATGAGATAAAAAGTTGTAATTGTTGTGTAACCGTCTAAAAGATTGAAAATAAAACTGCTAGTAATAAGTAAACGTTGTTTTGCCTGTTACTCGGTTACCACATAAATAAAAGAAGAAACTGACTGACTAACATATCAAGGTACAGCCCAAAACATTGGATCTGAAGATTTCGGTAAGAAGGTGGCAGTGAAATGACGCTCCTTGTGGTTAGAAAACATAAAGGAGCAACAATTTTGACCCACCATCTCTGCATGGTGCCACCAGACATCGCACCGGAACACGGCAAGGCCGCTTGGTGGTGCGGCTTTTTCTGGTTTATCGTCACATGATTTGCACCACCCGGGGACCACGTGTGGGGAGTCAAAGGTACGGGTACACCCACGGACGAAGGTGACTGAACCTTAACCCACTCACAGCGGCCACTTAAGTGGGTAATACTTGTCTTTTTAAGACATGCCGAATTCTTCACAATCGCAATGAAGAATTTCACACAAAGATTTATACCTATATTTCAAAGCAAAATTCGCAACCCTTGCGCCACCGCACTGTATAGTCCAGACTTAACAATACAAGTATAATTTTTTTTACCCAACTAGGTTTACGAAGAAGTATACAGCTCACGTAGGTACTCCGAATCTTGCGCTTTAGACAATTATCTTGAACTCGACAATATCGAAATAAAAATTCATAAGTTGATTGAAAACTAATGAAATTGACATATTGTTATAATGTCGATTGCTATAAACTATTTGTGGCATGTCGTGCGATGAGAGGTAGACTTATCTCTATTACAAAGTCATAAAACATTAATTAAATCTCTTAAAGAACTATTTAAGCACAGATAAAAGTAATGTAAGATTATTCGTCACTAATATCCATATCGCTTGAATCATCATCACTGTCTGTGCAGCTTGAGGAGTCAGAATCTTGGCGATAGGCGATACGCGAGTTAAACGGTTGGCCTATAACTTGACATTTTGAGCATACGAGAACATTTTTTTCGAGATAATACTATATCGAGTTCGAGTCAAAAGTCTAAAGCGCGAGAATCGGGATCCGGATCTTAAGCAGTAACTGTAGCACCGCATGGACGCTTGAAACACCAGTGGCATCACTCGCGCTTAGTTGACCCTTTAGAAACCTTAATAATTCTTTCTTAAAGGGCCCTATTTTGTAGTCTTCAAAGCTCAATTCCACAGGCTCAGCGTACGTAGGTGAAAATATCGTAGTTATACATATTTTAGGAATAAGGCCAGTTGCATACGTTTATAAGTAGTTATTCATTAAAATAATTTCAATTATGAAAACGCAACACTGAGTTACTTTCGGATTTGTTATATTAGTTTGAATATTGTTTTATATAACACTGTAACTATCCACTAGAAAGAGCGTCTGAATTTCAACGTTCGCATTCTAAGTACCTGTCTAAATATTTTACCAAGAAATCTTAAACCATATCTATTTTTCGATTCAAAATTGTTTAATGTTAAATAAGATTTAGAACCAATTGTTTAATAATATTTTCTCTCAGGTATATCTTTGATGTTACCATGATTGCCATACATGACTGTCAAAGTGTAAAAATCTGTCTTTAGAAAACATTATATCTGGATATTCAAAAATTTACCTTAAATTGAAGTTATTATGTACCTAATGTATGTTTCAGCAGTGGTATGGTATTTGTTTGTTAAAAATAAAACTGTTCATAGAGGTTAATATGCACTAATAAGATAGGAATATTGAACAAATTCTGTTTGAATAAATATGTACCTAAAAAATTCCGTAAGTAGTCCTTTAGACCCTATATGAATTTTCGCGGAAATATTTAGCGATTATTAATCACCATAAGTGTTAGAAGGCTATGGGGGAAGTTTTTGCATACGATATTATAGAAAAAAAAAACCACTAGAAGCATTTATTAGTAGTACTATAAAAATTATGAAATCTTACCTTAACGACTCAGCCGGAATGAATCCAGGGAACAAAATCCTTTCTAAAAACAATGAACAATCACACGTGTTTATTTATCTTGGCGAGCATGGGTACGGGTGCCGCCTGCGCGCGCGTTTCTTTACCAATGCGTTTGCGCACCGTTCCGGCCCGCTCACACTCCTACTCTGAACCGAAACTCTGGTTTGCATCAAATAACCATTCGTTTCCTCATCTACACCACATACTAAAGTACCTATCAAAGGATTTTTGATTATATGGTAAGTCTTTTATTCAAGTTGGAAGCCTGTTTAACTACTTCATAACGAAAGATATTTTATTTATCTATGTTGAACGAAATGCAAGATATATTCTGAATATAAGATGATGTCATCTCATATTCAGAATATGAATAAAATGAAGAAATAAAAGACTAATGTCTATTAGAGATAATTAATGTAAAAAGCCAAAATAAAGAATGGTAAAAAACCAAATAAAATAAATTAAAAATTGTATTAAACAAAATAAAAAATGTTTACTTAAATATTTACATTTTTTATTTTGTTTAATATGTATTGTTTTTTGTTTGAAATAGATTAATTCCGCCATGGTCCGATTTCATTGTCCATTCATTATTTTCATTAAAAACATTTTATTCGTAATGTTTTTTTTTAATATCGAATAAAGAAAATACAATATTAACAAAACATTACAGATTTAAGGTTGTTTTGCTAGTAATAATTTGTATTAGATACATATCCTGAAAATTAATTAATCATTCAATACCTACTTAATTCGTCATATTTGCTTACGTGGCTAATTCGTAAGTAATGTTCTACCCTGCTTATATACGTTTGAGATTGTTAACGAATAAACTAAATTTGTATAAAGTATTATTTAAACATAGAATGCGTATCATAACCATATAAGTTAGATAACAAGAACATAAATATAATTACATTGTTCAACAATCATTTTGTCCAATTACTTTGCTAATTATGTGCAAACAGAAAGTCTAGGCATGTCTAGCTGCCTATAATTTATATGAAAACATTAGTTATAACTTATAAGTATGTGTTTATGACATAAATATGTATGAATATCATCAATACATCTTGTCATTCCAATGATAATATTAATGTAATACATAGTATTTTATTATCTGTGGGAATTCTTGTGGGAATTTCTTAAAATTTTCTCAATTATAAGAATTCGTTAGAAGAATTAATATGAAGAAATTAATTCATCATTCATTTTCATTCTATATACTCAATTCCTTTAGTTAAAAATAGGGATTAGATTAGTTAGATTTCTTTGGAAAATCGATTATCTGTATAGGATGTCATATCCCTAGTTAAAAGTAGTTAATTAAGTATATTTTTTCAGTCAATATTAGTAGACTAGTAATATTCTACTGAATCGGCAAAGAAGCATTCGGCCACCTAATGGTAAGCGGTCATCGCAGCCAATGGACGCTTGCAACACCAGAAGCACAAAGTGGTTGCAGTTTTGTGCTAGCGATTTCACGATTGGTTACCTTACTCAATCCTAGAAACACAACTAAAAGCTACACGTGGTTACACTGCGTGTATTCTGAAAACTGGTATAATTTTTATAATTTTCTTCTGGGTATCCAGACAAATTACATAGCGAGGCGATAACGAAATATCTAAAATAACAAAATGTATGGGATTGAAATGAGATTGTCACTTGACATTTCGAAGGCGTCTGCCAAACCTGGGCCCCGATTCGGCGCTTTAGACATATATATATCTAATAGACATTAGTCAAACATTTGTCTATTAGAGCAAATGTATAAAGCGCGCAAATTTCGAATAAAAATGGCAGATGTCATTGAAAAACAAAAGAAATCGCCATTTTTGTTTGACAAATGTCTATCTATATATATAAAAATCAATCGTTAGTCTCGCTAAAACTCGAGAACGGCTGCACGGATTTATCTTATCTTCGTCTTGAAATGTTCGTGGAGGTCTAGGGAAGGTTTAAAAGGTGAGAAAAAATCGAATAATTGCCGGGAAAACCCTAAAAACAGCAGTCGATTGAGGCAGTACGAAGTCTGCCGGGTCAGCTAGTTATAGATAAATATCTAAAGCGCCAGAATCGGGGCCCTGTTCATTTTGTTCTGTTCACTTCGTATGCAATTTAAACTAGGAGCCCTGTTTATCTAACGGTTAACTACACAGAAGAAGTCACAAACAAAATCATAAAACAAACGGCTGTGTAATAATAAGTAATAAGGAAAAAATCCTCCTCAGTTATATTTTACAAAGTAGCTTTTACTTTCAAACGCTTCACACTTATCTTTTCCTAGTGAAATTAACGTTTACTTAGTTTAGATACCATAAACAGTAATGATGTAATAAATTACACTGTATCTGCTGTACATTGGAGGCGGCGCAGTGCCGGCATAACAGTAGCAATGATACAGGGCCCGCGCAAGAGACCGAGGGACACGCGGGCTCCGCGTTTGATGTCTATATCCTTTTAGGATATAGACATCAAACCTCCTGGAAATCTTACCTGAAAAGGACTATGTTCAGAATCTCTGTGAAGGATTATTGGCAACGAATCCCTCGTCGAGGCTAAATTGCAAAGCCTCGAGAATCGCCGCATAGTTGCTAGTCTTTACACTTTGGAGAGTTTACAATTACACAATCTTATTCCCCCATGCATCCTCGTTCTTCTATCGGACAAGTAGAGGTACGGCTATGCGCCACCGTTGTATGGTGGAAATTCCACGGGTACGCACAAAGCGCTTTGCTTCCACTTTCATTGTTCGAACTGCCAAATTGTGGAATTCGCTGCCGGCATCTATAGCAGACTTAGGACTCTGACTAGGAGTGACGAAATCAGCAAGGCGATCGGCTAGAACTGGATAAGAAAAGCCGTGGATAGTGACGTGCTGTTAGAGGCCTATGTCCGTCGACGTTGAATGCACTTTATTAAAATACAATTAAGAACAATACCCGTGTCATGTCAATGTAAATAAAGTTTTGCCTTCTATGACGCAGTGTTCTAACGCAATGTTAAGGTATTGAATTAACCACTTTATACATTGAAACAAAACTACTTTTTAACGGATTTTATCGCGGTTTATTTTAGATTTTAGATCCCGACGTTTCAAAGTCTTTTCAGACTTCATGTTCACGGGTGGACTGAGATATTTGACGTCCAAAAATATTAATCACAATTATTACTGTCTACCTTCAAACATTAATATTTAAGTTGCGTTCCGATTTAAGCAAACTGAGCTCACAGTGTCTTGAATTCTGAGTTGATTTTGCTTGGGTTTTGGTACAAGTAAATTAAGCACTGGGTCCCAAGCTGGTGGTATATTCCAACCATTTTCTCTGTTAAAATTAGTATGTTTTTTAATTTCAATAGCTTCGCGGATCATTCTTGGTAGGAACCGGTTTTCTTTGACAAGGACCTGTGTTTTATCAAATCTCAAGTAATGGTTGGGGCCTTTTTGAGTATGTTCACACACTGCAGATTTCGTCGAGCGTTGATGTTTAACATCAGCTATGTGTTCTTTTACGCGGGTCCCTATACTTCTTTTTGTTTGTCCTATATATGAGAGTCCACACTCACAGTCAATTTTATAAACACCCGCATCTTGTAGAGGGACTTGACACTTGACAGATGGTAAAAATTGACTTATCTTAGTTTTTGGCTTGAAGTAAGTATTTATAGAAGCCCGCTTAAGGATATAGCCAATCTTGTCGGTCACTCCTCTTATATAAGGAAGAATTGCAGGTTGCCTTTCAACTGTAGCTGGTTTTACACGTGATCTGCGGCGACGCGGTGCTCGGAGCTTGTTGTCATACAATACTTGCTTGACATACTTAAGCTCTGCGTCAAGATGTTCATCATCACAGATCCCGTGTGCTCTCTGAAACAAAGTTTTGCCCACGGTAGCTAACTGTTTAGGATGGTGGTGCGAATCACCGTTTAGATACCTATTTGTATGTGTTGGTTTTCTATAAACTGTATGACCTAAGGTATTGTTAGGATTCCTGGTTATAAGGATATCTAGAAAAGCTAAGGTGTTATTTGCCTTCAACTCCATTGTGAATTGAATGTTGTTGTTAATGGAGTTGAGATGGTCGAGGAAAGTAGATACACTGTCTTTTGGTAAGATGGTAAAAGTATCGTCTAGGTACGTACCGTTTATAAAAAGATGGTATGATGGGAGCTGTATTCAGGGCCCGCGCCTCGAAGTCTTCCATGTAAATATCGGCGACAACGGGGGAAACTGGAGAACCCATAGCTACTCCATCCAGCTGGACGTAGTATTTTTGGTCCCACAGTAGATAACCACTGGTTAGACAATGCTTTAAAATGTCTGCATATTCCTCAGGCATATCATTTTCTAAGAGTTTCCTTCTAGTGATTTCAATGCAGTCATTAACAGGTAGACAAGTAAATAATGACTGAACATCAAAACTAACCATAGTTTCATTGTCAGCAAGCTGAAGGTGTTTTAACTCACTAACAAAATGGTAGGAATCCTTGACATGTGCTCTCGAGTGTCCTCTGAGTGGTGAGAGTACTTTCGCTAGGTGTTGAGCCAATCTGTAGGTTGGAGTGTCGATTTGGCTCACTATTGGACGTAGCGGTGAGTTATGTTTGTGTATTTTAGGTAGGCCATACAGTTTAGGAGGCTTAGCACATGATGGTAGTAAGTTTACGTTCAGACCTTCTAGTTTTCCGGAGTATTTCTTTATAATGTCACTTGTTTGTTTTAATATTTTGTTAGTAGGGTCAGTTTTGACCTGTTTATATGTACTTTCGTCCGATAATAGGTCTTCAATTTTTTGTTTATAGTCTGACGTATCCATCACAACCGTAGCGTTACCTTTATCAGCACGGAGAACAGTTAATTCTGGCCTAGTTCGCAAGTTTTTTAATGCTAAGTATTCATCTCTGCTAAGATTTGATTTGGGAGCCCTAGATCGCCTCAGAACCGATGAGATATCTTGGCGAAGGGCCTCCATATCATCTCTCTTCAGGTTATTTTTAATTAGGCAGCTCTCGACATCACTGATAATGGCTTCGTACGGGATTTTCCTTGGTGCTATACTAAAATTAAGCCCTTTTTCTAAAACTTTCGAAGTAGGTTGATCTAAACTTTGTTTTGACAGATTTATTACAACCTGACGTACTATACTATACTTTTCACGAAGCTATAAGGGCCCTTAGATAACAAAAATTCCGGGTCCCGTGCTCGCTTAGTCCGGTCCTGAACCAATATCAGAGACAGAGACTGATGGTTAGGCGCGTTTCCTATTATAGGTTACAGGAAGTGCGCCAAAGAAAATGCGCCTAATACAAGTTAATAGAAAGTGCAATAACATGCTTTGAAATTGATCTTGATCTTATGCGTACATACAACGAACCGACGATTGCAGTTGAGACTAAGAGCCGTGTGTAATAATTATGTATTTATATATATTTTTAAATTTTTTTTACATAACCTGAAATAGGCCTGCGTTTGACTACAACTTGCCTGATGTTAAGCAATGATGTAGTCTACGATGGGACGCGCCTGCCCACTATACCGATTCATTCGTGGTTACGAATGAATTTCGGTGAGAAGGTAGCAGTGGAATGTTGCTCCTTATGGTTAGAAACCATAAAGGAGCAACAATTTCGAACCACCCTCTTAAATGGTGTCACCGGACATCGCACCGAAACATGGCAAGGCCGCTTGGCGGTGCGGCTTTGTCTGGTGGGTGGTCACTAATCACGGCCATTGCCTACCACCAATTTTTAGTTAATAATAATTGTTTTATTGTCTCAGAAATATACAGACACTGGATGACAATTTTGTGAAAGCACTCTTATATTATAACAAGTACCTAGTTCGGTTGATCACTGATACCCAAACTAAGATTTAACTTGTGGCTAAGGTATCAGTTAATAACAAGTAATCTTAATTACCAGTTGATTGTCACCTGATTTGCACCACCCGGGGATCACGTGTGGGGATTCAGATTAAAGGTGCACTCCCACGGACGAAGGTGACTTAGCCCCAATATATTATATTCCGTACTCGTATTATTTACTATGTTTATATAAAAAAACAGAATCCTGATCTTGTTACTTATAGTTTCTTGTTGACTCCTATCTCGCCACAACAGGGTAATTTTATGTACTTACCTATATATACTATGTCTTCGAGTGAAAATGCGTTATTCCACCTCGTCAGCCTTTGAGTATCAGCGCCAGCTATTGCAAGCGAGACCATATAAAGAAGTACCTAGAATCTGCCTATTATGAATGAGTTGCATTGTTACCTTGTTCTAGATAATATGTAAATACACATAAACATAATAATTTTAATAACAAAAGTTAAAAAATTTGGTAGGTTTCCTCTTAGCCTATGTGTAATTTAGTTGCGTGAGCTCAATGTCGACACGTTCATCAAATTTATTGTTACGTGTTTGATACATCTGCTTCTAATAAGTATTACTCAAGTTTTATTAACTTGGGACTAAGAATCTAAAAGTCCAAATAACTATTAATCAAAAATTTTATTATACCCCCGACCTAGATTTGGACCATCTCGTCACTTCAATTTTCAAATAAAGAAACCACAAGCATATTATGTAGCAGTTATGAAGTGTGAAAACTACACTTCTCTCGATCATGCAACGGCAATATCAAGGCGATTTTTGCTGGCAGCGCGAGAATATGTGCTGCATGTCAACGGAGACATATATTCGACTTGGCATTTGAGCCAGGGTCCTCACAGTTATGAGGTGATAAATCTGGCTGGACCAATGACTATGACTTTACGCGGACGGAACGCGCCAAGTTATTACTTCTCATTAAACCTCTTCGTTAAAAAATAGTTTATTACCATTTAAACCTTAAATAATATCATAAATTACTATCATTTAATTGCATAATTATGGTTTTGAATGAAGTGCAAGTGTAATACCTGAGTAAAGTGTACTAATCTATAAAATTAAACGATTATAAAACTGCAAGTCACAAAGACTTAATTCACTAGTTTATGCGATTCTCACGGTTACGTGCACGGCGTAAGATCTATAGTTGCAGTCACAGTCAGTATCGTACGTCGGCGACATCTTGATTAGTGCTACCAACATTGCAGAGTTGTACATCAGTTGTGTTCCAGTTTAAAATTCTAAGCTATTAATTTGGTGCATAAACAAAAGTGCGCTCAAAAACTATTTGCAATGGAGTTTGTGTGTTGTCGTTTGCGCAGTAAAAATATTATCAAGGAATTGATATGTAGCAAATGTAGTGATAACTACCACACAAAATGTATCTTTCCCGACAAGCCCGAAAAATGGATTCCTGATAAAAATATTTTGTCATCATGGGTATGTCCTAAATGTTCCAGAAATAGTCATAGGGATAACAGGGATGACACTCCTGTAAGAACCAATATTAAAAATACTGTGCCTAAACCACAAATAGAGACTTCACCATCACATCAAAATGTTACCGTACGAAAAGGCTCCGCTGTGCAAAAAAAGGATGACTTGATTCCTGTGTCACAGGAAACCTTACGTAGCATTATCAAGGAGGAAATTAATGCTGCTCTCTCTAGCACCAATAGCACCTTAAAAGAGCTTAAAACTGAAGTATCTGACCTGCAGAATAGTATTAAGTTCATGAGTGAGAAGTATGATACTATATTAAAAAGGATTTCTTGTGTTGAAGAAAAAACTAACACAATAAATAGTTTAGAATCGGAAATTGATAACTTAAAAACTCAAATAATGGCCGCAAATTTAGCTATCGAAAAGCAGGAGCAGTGGGGTAGACGATCTAACGTCGAAATTATAGGCTTACCGGAGAAAAGAGAAGAAGACTTAATGAACACATTGTCTAAACTAGCGAATTATGGAAAGTGCCCCTTAAATCCCCAGACTGATGTTGATTTTGTTACGAGAGTAGCACACATTAATAAAGACCTCAAGCAACCGAAGCCAATTGTCGTACGTTTCCTTACTAGACATAAGAAGGACGAATTCCTATCCCGTCTAAGAGCATGCAAAGAACTAAAAGCTTCTGATCTTGGTTTCTCTAACAACTCATCTCGTATTTACTTTAACGAGCATTTGACAAGTCAGAAAAAACTTCTATTAAAGAAAGCTAAGAAAGCAGCCGAAGAGAAACATTATAAATACGTATGGGTTAAAAACTTCTCGATACTGGCAAGGAAAGCCGATACTTGCCTAGCAATACATATTTCTACTGAAGACGATTTAAAAAAAATTGTTTAAGAAGATTTAATTATTTTTTGTATTTATTTTATATAGTTGGGTATTTCCGAAACTATTTGTTATTAATTAGGCTATGTTTCTATTACACTGGTCTGACAATCGTGAAATGGAATTCTCTTTTTATCATATTGTTATATCAACAGGTGGTGTTTTTTAGGCCGATAATGGTGATTCTTGGCTCCCATCGGGTTATGACAAGTTTATTAATAATTTATTTAGGGGCTCTTTTGAAAGCTAATCTATTTAATAAAGTTACAAAAAAATGCAATATTATATTTATCCTACAGTGTTTGATAACTTGAATATTTATTATCAAAATGTACGTGGATTACGTACGAAAACTAATGAATTCTTTGGTAATGTATTACTCTGCTCTTACGATGTAATATGCCTAACAGAGACATGGTTGTTGCCAGGTATATTTAATGCGGAGTTATTCGATGATAGTTACAGCGTTTATAGATGTGATAGGGATTATGATTCCCGGTCTGATAAAAAGGGCGGTGGTACACTTATTGCAGTCAAAAAGGGTTTGATCATAGGCAATGTCAGTATTTCTCCATCAAATAATTTAGTATCGGCTGATATTATTTCTTTGTCTATTTATCTTAGGGGACACTCACAGAACTCTAGGATTAGGTTATATTGCTGCTACTTTCCACAAAATAATCTTCAATTTAATGATGAAGTGGCTCTTTATGATCAAGTGTCACAATCTGTTATTGCTTGTCCAAATGATAAATTTTTGTTAGTTGGTGACTTTAATATTAGGAATGCTCTTTGGGAATCAATAGAACGTGATGGTCACTCTGCTGCTATATTATTGGATGCAAATACAGATTCTTTGGTTAGTGCATTATCAAGCTTTCTTGCATTTAATAATTTTACACAGTATAATTTAGTTCCAAACTTAAATGATAGGCAACTTGATCTTATTATCAGTAACACATATTGCACTGTTTCGAAATCCGCATCCCCATTGACTAGTGAGGACCCACACCACCCTGCCCTAGATATTTTAGTTCGTAATGTAAGTTTTAAGACACTGCGTACCCCTCCGAGAACTGCGCGAAATTTTCATGAGGCAGACTATGAATGTGTTAACGATATTATCTCGAAAATTGATTGGGACAGTGTTATTGACGAGCATGATATTGACGTGTCTGTAACTAGATTTTATAATATTTTGAATGAAATTATTGAAAATCATGTTCCAACTAAAAATATATTTAATAATAATAAATATCCTACATGGTACTCTTCTGCTTTAATAAAAATCATTAGGGAAAAGTTGAAATTCCATAAGAAATGGAAACGTTTCGGCCAATATGCGGATTATTCAACGTTCGCTCTTCTGAGGGATAGGCAGAAAAGAGTTACTATGGAATGTTATTCTAACTTTTTACATAAGACTGAATCTATTATTTCAAAAAATAGCAAACATTTTTGGACCTATGTGAAATCTAAAAAGTCATCCAATAGTCTACCCGACAACCTACGCTTGGACGATATTAGTTCCTCAGACGGGGAAATTATAGCAGATCTTTTTAATAAATATTTTAGTACGGCCTTTGAGAAGGGTGACACCAACCTGGACATGCCAGCTCCTAATAATACAGACAGTTGTTCTACTTTAAATCTTTCTAAAATTGACATTTCTTGTGAGACTGTGTTGAAATACTTAAAAAAACTGGACACTACAAAAGGTACTGGTCCAGATGGCATTCCACCTTTATTTCTTCAAAGGTGTCACAAAACTTTATCAGTCCCTCTTCATAAATTGTTTAATGCGTCGTTGCGATCGGGTAGCATGCCAGTGTTGTGGAAACAATCTTTTGTAGTACCTATATTTAAGAGTGGTGACAAACACGATATTAAAAACTATCGACCTATTTCAAAACTTAGTGTCATCCCAAAGTTATTTGAAAGTATTGTTTGTGATACAATTACACCTCTTGTAAAACAAATTTTAATACCTCAACAACATGGTTTCGTGAGCAGAAAGTCTACTGAAACCAATTTATGCGAATTCGTGGACCATGTCACCGCAGCAATGGATAAAGGCTTTCAGATTGACGTCTTGTACACCGATTACTCAAAAGCATTTGACAAAATATCTCATATGATACTCCTGCGCAAACTTGAGTATATCGGGGTACATGGCGATCTGCTAAGATGGCTGGAGTCTTATTTAAGAGACCGCAGTCAAGCTGTTGCAGTTAAGGGTTATTGTTCTACTTTTGTGCCCATTACATCGGGCGTACCGCAGGGCTCGCATCTCGGACCTCTTTTATTTAATATATATGTTAATGATGTCTATGCAAATTTTAATAATTCAGATTTCCTGTTATATGCTGATGATACAAAAATTTTCAAAATAGTGAAAAATATTAGAGACTGTCAAGAACTCCAATACGATGTTGATAATTTATGTACGTATTGTAAGAATAATAATTTATACCTTAATGTGCAAAAATGCAATATAATCACATTCACGAGAAAAAATAAATTTATTCAGTACAATTATAAAATTAATGATAAAAATGTGAAGAGGGTGACTGAGGTACGAGACCTTGGGGTAAGGTTGGACAGTAAATTAATATTTGATAGACAAATAACATCAATTACAAATAAGGCTTATCGCATGTTGGGTTTCATATTGAGGACAACTAAAGAATTTAAACGGTTATCCACATTATTGCTACTTTATAAAACAATTGTTAGACCTATACTCGAGTACGGATCATCGGTATGGAATCCTCAGTATAATGTGTACACCGATCAAATAGAAAAGATTCAAAATAAACTTACTAAGCATTTAAGATGGAGAAGAGGTAAGTTTATATCTGATAATAATTTTGCTGTTTTACCATCCTTAGAAATACGAAGGAAGGAACGTGATATATACCTTTTGTACAAAATAATACGGAACCAAGTAGACTCCTCGTATCTATTGAATAAAATAGGTTTTCTGTGTCCACGCGTTAACTCCCGTAAAAGACCCCTATTCAATGTTCCCCGTACTAGGACTAAGTACGGGAAAAATTCCTTTATATTAAGATCTTGCCGCACATACAACGATTTAGTCATAACCCATGATGATGGTAGCCTAGATGTTTTCCACCTTTCTTTACCTAATTTAAAGAAATTCATTCACGATTGTTCAGCTCCTAGGGATCTGCCTAGTTCAAGTGGCAAATGATGTTTAGGTGGCATCATTAGCCACTTGAATTGGGTAGTAATAGTAATGTGATTTTTTTATTTGTTATAGAATTTAGATTTTTTTTTTTTTTATTTATAGCAAAAAAATTAATAATTGTTTTTTCTTTTTATTAGAATCATTTTCGGCCTCTGTAATTTTTTTGATTTTTCTCTCTTTTTAAATTGGCGCTAAATGCATTATATATTTGTGGAAACTGTTTCTGGATAATGTTTAGTTTATTTTGTTTGTTATTGTATGTTTATGTATATCTGTTTGTTTCCCAAATAAAATAAAATAAAATAAAAATAAAATAAAATAAAATGAGAAAGTTTTATACAACACGCTTCCGCCCACGGATTTGCCGGCATGGTACTTATTGGGATAAAAAGTAGCCTCTGTGTTAATCCAAACCATATTTTACCTGCGTGCCAAATTTCACCCGATTCCGTCCAGTAGTTTTTATGTGAAAGAGTAACATATATACACACACACACATCCATACATCCTTATTCATACGTCCTTACAAATTTTCGCGTTTTATAATATTAGTAGGATACAATTTTTACATATGTATACAACATTGTCACCATGTTTACATTATAGTATTACAATATTTTACCATATTCAAAAAGATGTGGAATTAGATGATTTTTTATTAGACCACATTGGCTAATTTTGCATCGTAATCGGAGCGAGAGGCATAGAGGTGCAAATATTACACAATAATACCGATGGATATCATAATGTTACCGATTTTAACATTATATGTTTACATAATCTGTATAATTCGCATCCGCACCTTGTGAGCATTTACCTCGTTTGTTTTAAAAAAGAGATCAAAATCGCGATTTAGATAAAAACTGTTATAAATTTGTTTAAATTTGACATAAGAACCTAGATTTTTGGATACCTATAAAATTAGGTTTCTGTAACATTGAATAATAAGCAGGGGTCGGAATTAGGTAGAATTATTTATGTACATCAAGATGTTGATATTAATATGGATTTTCCCGGGATTTTAATCGACCATCCCGGAGATTGCCCTGCATTTCTGCTATTATTTTCTTTTGTTCTTGCAAGTTACATTGTACAAACAACCAATGTGGCAATATCGCGTATGTGGGTATTGCAAATTTGCAACTTCAGACATTCAATTACGGGATTTTTTCTGTTCTTTAAAATTAATCCCGGTATATAAGGCATATCCACTTTATTCTCTCAGTGTAAGTAATAAATAACTGTATCCAATCCGACTTCTGATAATACGAGTAAGCGAAGCTATTAAGTTGTATACTGTTAACAACTATAAATTTATTAAAATTTAAAAGACAAAATAACATACCCTTACATTTCTTCAACCCTTTTTTAGTGTCCCACTGTAGGGCACGTGTCTTCTCTCAACTTGAGAGAGTTGAGAGAGTTTAGGCCTTAATCCACACACGCTGACCAAGTGCGGGTTGGTGGATGTCACATGTCCTCGAATGATTAGTTCTTAGACATGCCCAGTTTCCTCACGATTTTTTCCTTCACCGATGTTGAGCAGAGATGATGAAACAATTCATACAAAGATGTGTGGGCACGACCGAGAATCGAACCCGCGCCTTATATCTCAAAGGCCAGGCTGCCGCCGCTGCACCGCTGTTCTATCCTTACATAATCATCATCTATCATCTATAGCCTGGGGATATCCAGGGCTGGATATAGGTAGAGAATGCAGATCTGAAGAATGTATATCCTTACAAAATACGCTCAGTGTAATAATAAATATAATTAAATAATAAATATTCTGGGACATTAACACACACGGTCAACTGGTCCCAAGCTAAGCAGAGCTTGTGTTATGGAAACCAGATAACTGGTAAATACTATACATATAATACTTTTCTTTTGTAAATATATACTTATAATAGATATTTACACCCAGACTCGACACAAACACAAATGTTGATCACTAATGTTTGTCTCGGGTGGCAATCGAACCCACGACCTGCGGCGTGAAAAGCAAGTATCTTACCGACCACGCCACGGGCCCGTCAAACATTAAATAATAACATATGGTTATGTTTTTGATTGTGAGAAGGGTAGCCAGGGTCATCGTCGTCTAAGATCGGTACTGCCCAAGTGTTGCCTCTGGTGTTGCAAGCGTCCATAGGCTATGGTGACTGCTTATCATCAGATGGCCTTGTCCTTGTTTTTCGACTTGTTAGTATATATGTGGTTAGTATAGCTCCGAAATTAATCGTCGGATCAAAAATTTTCTTTTATACTTTTACAATTTAAAAATAATCATAATCGGGTAACAATTGACGAACATACATAAAAAACATAGATACAACCTAACATTAAACTTCCTCCTTTTTTTCCACGGTAAAAAATACAGGTTTATTTATATTTATATACTAGCGGACCCGGCAGACGTCGTTCTGCCCGGTAAAGCAGTGCCATCTACCGGGTCTCAGACCTACCGAATATGACCAATAATAAATAATAGGTATCTAACCCGGTTTTCGGAACTTCTCCGCTTTCTAAATTTTCTTTTTTTTTAATTTTTCTTTGCGTAAGAACCATCCTCGTACTTAAAGGAATATTTTGAAAAAAGAATTAGCGAAATCGGTCGAGCCGTTGACGCGTGATGTCGTGACAACGGAAAACGGGTTTCATTTTTATATATATAGATAATCTCAATAAAAGCAGAGCTAGCATTCTAAAATGTCTAATAAATGCTACTTGATAAGCATCGTGACATTATAACTGCATATAATGCAATTTAAAGTAATAGTTGCATAATAATTAGTTTTATTATTTGTATAATGACTGCATTCTGACAAAACTAAATATTTGATATTAATTGCATTTCGCAAATTGTCGTAGTAGTAACTATATACGTAACACTCGAAGTAATTTAACATTGGGTGATATGTTCCTTTTAGTTTTTGACGTGACAACGTCTTAAATTAGGTTGCGGCTGGGAGGCACTTATGAAAAAGTGTAACGCTCGGTAACGTTACGATGAGTCACCGAACGAGAGAGAGGCCCGCCGAATGCCTTGCGTCTCTCTCCCACTCAACTATGTTTCATCCTTCTTCCTACTATACGAATGAATATTCACATTAAAATTATTTTACCACTCAAAGTCGTTGTCACGTAAAACTTTCGCCCGTATACCGAATTTACAGGCAACCAATTTTTTTTTTTCAGCAGCGGTCTCGCCTTTGTAAAGAATTTTTGACGTGACAACGTCTTAAATTAGGTTGCGGCTGGGAGGCACTTATGAAAAAGTGTAACGCTCGGTAACGTTACGATGAGTCACCGAACGAGAGAGAGGCCCGCCGAATGCCTTGCGTCTCTCTCCCACTCAACTATGTTTCATCCTTCTTCCTACTATACGAATGAATATTCACATTAAAATTATTTTACCACTCAAAGTCGTTGTCACGTAAAACTTTCGCCCGTATACCGAATTTACAGGCAACCAATTTTTTTTTTTCTCTATATATTTGTTATTACTTGTTTCAGGTACTGTTGAATTTTCTTCAGCGGAGTAATATTTTCGCCGCGTTGATTGAAGGCGAACGAACCTAACCTCGAGTGCCGCGAGTGAAAGTTAACTTGGCAATTTGCTGATAACACCACACAAGTAATTCTTTTCAATGACCTTTCTAGTACATTACCTAGGTATGAAGTAAACTATACCTACTCTCAAAGATTGAAATAAAATCGCCAAAGCATTAAGTCGGTATTATATTGTCAAAACAAAAAAATGTGTAAAACTTAGCTTTGGTTGTAGTCTCGCCACGATTAAATTTCAACATCTGGGCGCCTTATCTGGTGCTATAGACATATCTCTAATAGATATTTGTCTAACAATAATGGCGATTTCTTTTGATTTTCAATGATGTCCGCCATTTTTTTCGACAATTGCGCGCATTAGACATTTATCTATAATACAAAAATGTCGAAAAAATGTCGGAAATCATTGTAAAAAGAAATTGCCATTTTTGTTAGAAAAATGTCTATTAGAGATAAATGTCTAAAGCGCCAGAATCGGGGCCCTGACCATCTGCTGACCTACGTGAAAGAAGAATTATGGCCGAAAAGTGTGATGTAGTGACCCTTAGTGACCCTTCCGAGGTCGGATACCTAACGCTGCTGATAAAATTACTGTTTTGTATTTACAGTTTTTAGATTTTAATGTAATTTCAAATTATAATTATTTCTTTATAGTGTTAATGTTTTATGGCCCTAGTTGCCTGAAATAAATGGCTATTATTATTGTATACACTAAAATAACATGTTTTTCACACTATTTAAAACGAACATTTATCTGTGGGAAGTATATTAAAGTTATTAGACATAATATGCAATAAGAAAACATAATATTTTAAAATGACCTGCATTATCGTTTATATTTACTACAGTAGATAGGTACTGTAACAGTAACCTATTTGCTAACACTTCCGAGTAGAGGTCACATTTTGTATAAAGTTTAGTTTGATCTTCTGATGATTTCCGTTCTGACTTGCAAGTTTCGGTTCTACTAACTGCTTATACTGTGGAGTTATCACAAAAAGTTTGTTAATATTTTTATTTTTATAAAATATTTTATTTAAAAGGTTTGTATACCTACAGTCGTAGGGGTAGTCTTTGTTAATGCCTTTTTCCTGCATTTTCTGTCACATTAATTGAATCTAGTTCGCGTCGGGCAGCTAGTTTTGTATAACGCAAGAAAAGCATATGAAAGTTTTGGAAAGAGCTTTACTCGGAGTTTGTGAAAGATCATATACCTACGCAAATAAGTAATCCAACCTGATTCACTTGAGTAACTAACATAGTCCAGATTAATAAACCGAAATAGCAATGGGCTGGATAAATCTGCGACAGAACAGACCGTTAGGGTACCGAAACGAGTTTTTGAATGGAGACTACGAAAGAAGACTTAGCATAGGACGTTATCAGAGTAGGTAGAGTAACGCCCTCAGTAGACTTACTAAAGAGCTGGATCAGAACAGGCGTGAGTTGTGATGAGTGGTGTACTTATTCAATTCAATTCTTTTATTTCAAATAAATAGCTTTACATAATATACAGGAAAAATACATATTTCAGGCAGCTTGCACCTACCTATTTCACATAAATAATTCAATATTAATCAGTACATCAAATCTATATATATAAAAATGAAACCCGTTTTCCGTTGGCTGGACCGATTTCGCTAATTCTTTTTTTAAAATATTCCTTTAAGTATGAAGATGGTTCTTACGCAGAGAAAAATTAAAAAATAAAAAAATCTAGAAAGCGAAGAAGTGCCGAAAACCGGGTTTGATACCTATTATTTATTTTTGGTTATATTCGGTAGGTCTGAGACCCGGTAGGGGTTTGATACCTATTATTTATTTTTGGTTATATTCGGTAGGTCTGAGACCCGGTAGATGGCACTGCTTTACCGGGCAGAACGACGTCTGCCGGGTCCGCTAGTTAATAATAAATTGCAATAAAAAATCTCACATTACAGTAGAATAATAATAATAATTTTAATAACAATAAAAAAATATAAGACTTAAATTAACAATTATTACAGCTACCTTATACGAGAGAACTACGATCAGAAATGTATCAAAACAGACTGATAGTGAAAAAAAGCTTAAGTTCATAGTTTATACGTACTTACTATACGTAGTTGAATTAATGTTAACACACTTTGTATTGTGTGACATTGCGCAAGCCATGCTCATAACATTATCTGACTTGGAACGATGATGGTGCATAATGTCGCCGCATTGTTTGATGGGTTCCGACTTACTTTTGTCCACTACGTTATGTCATCGGCCATCGTGTTACCATTACGATACGCTTGGATAAAGTCTAACAACATAGTGTTGCTACTTGGACTGGCCTCGATACTGCCTATCTACAACCGAACTCAGTTCTCAGTAGTTGCCAGTCATTCACTGCACGGTAGGAAAACAAATCGAACTATTTTATGTAGACTCGCGTCTCAAAAAAAATAAAGCATATTTTCATTTCATTTCAAAACCAGACCAAAATTGAAAATTGCTGTCTTTTAACAACGCACTGGCATACAAAATGGCAATTATAGCTTTGATTTTTTTGGGTCCGGCCGTTATGCCCCCATTCCGGGTTGCCCCCGGCCGGTATGCCCCCACATTGAAAAATTTGTTATTCCGGTTTGCCCCCGGCCGCGTTGCCCCCTTAGTTTCTCTTTTTGTCATGATATTCGATTCAGTGCGGTTGAGTAGACAATTGTTAAAATAATAAATAGAAATTAAGAGTATAATCATCATGACTGATGTGCGCAGCCAATGTAGATAACAATACATTAGGTAGATGCAGTGATGAGGGGTTGTCTACATCCGTCTACAATGTTTTAGGTGATTTTTTAAACTTCTTACTAGTGAGTAAAAGGCACTTTTTTGTTTGTATCATCTCATTAATTTACATTTATATTTATTCATCTTTATTAATTTACAGTAATGTGGTAACCTTACCAATCAAACAAAATATAGGAAATCATCATACAATGACACATAGTACAAAATAAATTTAATTGAAAAACACTTTTGTTTTCAACAGTATTTGCTCAAGCGTCTTGTTAAAAATAAAATGGAGGCAAGACGGCCGGGGGCAAACCGGAATAACAAATTTTTCAATGTGGGGGCATACCGGCCGGGGGCAACCCGGAATGGGGGCATAACGGCCGGACCCATTTTTTTTTGGGTCGAAGTGGTTGTTCATTTATGGTGTCTAACCATATGAAGCCTAATTCACTGCGAACTTCTCACTGAAAATCATTAGTAATCGCTAGTGGATCGGTATATTGGGCAGGCGCGTCCAATTGTAGACTACATCATTGCTTAACATCAGACAACTTGTAGTCAAGAGCAAGACTGTTTCAGAAAAAAAAAATTAATTGGCGCTTTATCCTGTTTTGATGACACCTAAAAATATGTCGACTGTAAACGAAAGACTGCTAAGATTTTTTAAGATACCTTATCCGAAAAGTCCCAGCGAGACTGTGTGACGTCCGTCTGTCTCATAAACCGTAATTTAGAGAATAGAAATTTTCCCAGAATACGTTCTTCTTTTGCAATGATATCAAATACGTACGGAACCCTCCTTGTGTAAATCCGAATCGCATTTAAACAGTTTGTCGATTTCAATTGTTGTTAGAATTTCTAAATAGGTATTTCACACTAAACTGAAAATGTAACTACGAAATTGACATTTTGCGATCCGTAAATCAAAGTCAAAAGACGTTTAATGCGTTTATTATAATAACGTAATTATGATAAAGTAATTATAATAACGATATTATTTATAATAAGTAATTACTTACCTACATTTTTACATTATTACTAATTGCTTTACGTGTAGGGTAAAGCAAATTAGTGTGCTATTTTATCATTTAACTTAGAGAAAATATTTTAATTTGCGTTACATAAAATAATGAAGGTGCTCTCGTCTAGATTTTAATATTTTTGAATAGAATTAATTATGTACTAGAATACATAATGAACCCAACGACGGCATAAGCAAGCTGTTGTTTTACAAAATTGAAATATTTATAAAAATACGATGTCCCGTACAATAATGAGTTAGGTAAACCTTTAAAATTACTTTAAAATTCACGTCAGCCCTGTCACGCACGCACGCACCTATAAATTAGTAGGATACGAATTTATAATATTAGTAGGATTAACAGAAATCATCGTGTATCACATATCAGGCAAACAGCACCAGGGTCCTGATAAGCACTTGCTTGCTCCAGACCTCCAGACCTTGGTGGAGGCTCGGGGATGTAGCCGCGTTTGTCTTCACCTAAATCTCCTAAACCCTGATAAGACACTCATATCTTAACTCCCTTTTAAAAATGAATATTAAAAAAATAATAATCTTACACAGATACATACATATTTACGACGATAGTAGGTAAACTAGAATCTTCTATTCTTACTTAGTAGTGTTGTAACTTTATATTTTCCGTATGTCTTGTAATAGGTATGACGAGCAAAAGTTCAACTTACTATTACTACATCATAAACTTCATACTTCCCTACTTTCATTCGGTTAATATTAAATGTTGTTGTATGTTGCGATGTTTGTTATTCATTTACGTAAACGAAATTATTATATTTTTTTTTTGTATTGCGTTGACGCCATAAATACTTGTACAATCTGTACCGGAAAGGTATACTTGAAAACAGACATTCTTTAAGTCATTGCTGATGATTATGTGAAGTCATAAATTAATTTGTTTTATATTTTGACAAACAAGTGTCGATATTAGCAGGGCGCGGCGGCGGCCGGCAAGAACTGTATGGGAAAAACCGCGGATCGTGATCACTGGCGTACTTTAGGATAGGCTTATGTCCAGCGGTGGACTAAAATAGGCCGATGATGACAATGATATTTTGATACAATTTTTGGTGTTAAATTTTTGCAAAAAATTCGCATCGCGTAACCCAAGTAGCTGTTTTTCTGAAGTCTCTTTGACCTAATAAAAGATTTGACAAATGAAAGACAGTTGGCAGTAACTTCAAAGGTTAGATAAAAATAATATGTACCTATTCTTCTTGTAGGGGTTAAACATTATTAATAAATTGATATATTAAAATTTACTCCTTACTTTACTATTGCATATGGTTCAAATAACGTGGAATTTAAGCCATGATATACACAAACTTAAAAAATAAATGTTTAATATTACTTATTAATCTTAATACCAATGAAATAAAATAAAATAGAATTTTTAAATAAATATTTTATTTTATTTTTATTCAAATTTAAATGTAATGTGGACAAAATCGTGCGCAAAATCTAGTTTGTTAAGCTTACAAACTCTATTTATGTAGGCAACGGCTTGTGAAAACTTGTTTAAATAGTATGTTTTTGTGTTACGTTGTTATAGTGAGCTACACAGGCAATTATCAATTGAAATAATTCTAAAAACTTTACAAAAAATTCTACAAAATTAGATGGCACCCTGGAATAACCGTCTATATTTATGACGGAGTTATAACCTAACAAACATGAAAATATATTCTTACTAATATTATAGAAAAAGTCACAGTGTCTCTGTACGCTTTCACGCCTAAACTAGTGTACCGATTTGGATGAAATTTAGTATAAAGGTAGTTTGAGATCCGGGAATGCATATAAGATTTATCCAACTGCGCAAAAAGAGGATAATAGATTTGTGGCGCAGCCGTAAAGCTAATATTGTCATAAATAGGGAAGCAACCTACCCTTCTAAGTTAAAGAGTCGTAAGAGCTATATTATGTTTATAAATTAGTACCATCTTCCACAACTGCTACGAACTAGTTCGTTACGTTTCTGTAGTTGCACAACTTACTCAATTCATCATATAAAACGGCTTCCACCAGTAACTATTAGTAGAACTGCGCTGTGTATTTAGTTGATATAAACAGAGATAGATGGCGCTGTAGGCATAGAAATGAAACTGTTAACATTCACAGTACAACATCTATAAGTAAAAAATTAATGAGGGTGACACACGAAATGAAAAAAGTTCCCAAAGTTCCCGTGTTCTGATCTTTAATGTCGCACTGAATCTTATGCATTTAACACAGGACGTGATATACGCAACTTCTAATACTAAACTGTAGATAAATATTAAAGATAAGAACTCAAGAAAAACATAGAGTCACCTTGTAACGCGGTGATTTGTCCCTTAGAGTATTTAACGGGTGGTGTTGTACGCAACTTCTAGTGCCCCCCGATCCCCTAAAACTAGAGTGTCCGGCAACGTCCAGAGTCGAGGTTCGTCGCCGCATGGGGAGCCCTCATGGCAGTTGCTACAGTACTTGATCGGTTCGACCGTCCTCAGACGGCTCACCGAAAAAGTCCGGTGAACCAATACAGGCCCTTCCGGCTAATTGGGTTAGGTCATTAACAAAAAAAAACGAACATGTTTCAGACAGTTTTTGGAGGAGGCGAAGTAACCACGTACAGCACACATGTAAACGTTTACGCGTCTTTACAAATGCACACGTAAATAAAAGCTCCACACAAACACAAGACATGAAAAGTTTAAGCATACAAACTGTTCATGTACCTCAGCAGAGAGAAACATAATATAATACTAATCTCTGTTATTATTCTTGGGTAGTATACCCAAGAGTAATGGTAGAGAGCTACCACCAACTATATGCGTTGTTTCATTTCAATGATAAAGCAAAAAAAGTGTCTAATTTTTTTTTATAATCTTACTGATAGACTAACTAAAATACGAACTTTCATACATTGTTGTTTATTTTATATCACGTTTGTTTGTAACAGTCTTGGATTTTTAAGAAGAGCACACATAATATGATACTATACTACCCAGCAATGGATAATGAAATCACGAGTGAATCGGTATTTGTTGGATAAGAACGTTCCATCGTAGACTGCAACATTGCTTCGCATCAGGCAAGTTGTGGTCAAGCGCAAACCTATTATAGGGTAAAAAATATATTGTGGGAAAAGGTTGTATAAGAAGTAAGTAAACATAAAATATATAGGAATATAATTTACTAATACTGTATTTACATAATAACACCTTACCTAGTTAAAACCTAGGGTGTGATGCTTTATATTATTTAGTCTTAATTATTATATACAAATACGTATGTACTTTACAAAGATAGAATCTAATCACTTAAAACTAGTTGCCCTGGCAAACTTTGTACCGCGTATTTTTCACCATTTAAACTTTCCTTGGACTTGTATGAGAACTTTAAGACCAAAATCAACCAAATCGATTCAGCCGCTCTCGAGTTTTAGTGTCACAAACAGCGGCGATAGTGACTAATCTCTATATTATAGAAATTACTCGAATTCGCCGTATCGTCGCTTCGCTACGTGCAATATAATACCATCATGATTATAAGAACTTAATTTATCCTATCTGATTAGTTATTTTTTACTCACATACAGCGCCATCTAGCCCGAAATTAAGCAATTAAATGCTATGTTATGGATACTAGGAATTAATATACAACTTATTTTTTTCTGTAAATACATAAATGTTATAGACAAATTACACTCCGACACATTTATTCCAGATAATGTTACAATTTAAAATGTTAGTAATGTAATGTACCTACTAGTGTTCAATGTTGATAAATGTGGATTTTCTTGAGCGTCGTCGAGAGCATCACCTCCCCTATTGGTTATCAATATTATCTTAAAATTTATTTTTATCTGTATAATCACTTTTTTTTTCTGGACTGGGTCTGGTGGTTGCAATGATTCAACCTCCTGGTTGCACCTTTTAAACAAACAAATAATTTTCTGATTCTGGTTATCTTAGTATAAATTACATAGATTTGTGTAAGGTATAATACTACTTGTGTAAAGACTAGATCTGTGGGCTTACTCTTGAATGTCAATCCAATTTTATTGTCCACTTTGTACTTAGTATAAACATTTTCCATTGCCTTTTCTTAATAATATAAAATTAGCTTATTAACTTTGTCAATTCAAAAAATTTCTCACTTTATAAAAACATAGTATTTTGCTTATTGTACGCGAATATCATTTAAATAAAACTACTTTATAACGGATTTTATATCCCGACGTTTCAAAGTCTTTTAAGACTACATAACTACATCTACAAAAATAAACCGCGATAAAATCCGTCATAAATTAGTTTTATTTCAATTTATTAAAACAGCTAAATTTTTCTTACTGTAGTAGATTTATCACACTTTTAAATAAGCTGTGATAACGGGCAGACACAAACTGAATGGTTCTTTATGAATTCTGTTATTTAATTTTGCCCTAACTTTAAGAAAAGTTATTCACAGGAGTATGTACCGTGTAAAATGTGGTCAAAAATTGGATTGGAAGTAGTTTTCAAGAGCTAGCGTAGCTGGTATTATTGGTAACTTTAAGGAACTTTTTTACATGGATACTATTATAATCTTATTATAGATACTAATATACTCTTAGTAAATCAACGTCTTTGGGCAATACCTACGTGAGAGTCAAATTATGTTATTACCCTAATATGTAATTTATTTTAACCACTTATTCCCATTTAATTAAAGCGTTTCTGTTTCTTTTACCTTTATAAGCATTTACTAATTTACCTATATGGCTTATCTTCCCCATAATCTTACTGCTATCTTAGAGTTTTACAGAATTTCTTTGTCCCAGTAGAATTACTAGCAAGTATTAATTTACTACATTTTGATGCTCTGCGATTTCTTTTCTGAGGTTTTGTCGCCCAGTCTTCTTTTATCATATCGGCGCCTTTTTCAGCGATCATCATAACTGGAGCATTAATGTTTCCGTTAGTTATCGTCGGCATTATACTAGCATCTATTACTCTGAGACCTTCTACACCATACACCCGTAGTCTATTATCCACTACCGCCATAGGATCACTTGATGGTCCCATTTTCGCTGTACAAGATAAATGATAAATAGTCATAGTGTACTGACGAATGTAACAATCCCAATACTCGTCTGTGTAAAGAGGGAGATGTTTACAGTTCGGTAATGGCTTGCTATGGAATCTAGCGCCAAATCGTTTCATAGCTGTGGTTTCTCCCACAGCTAATGCAGCTTTTACGCCTTCTCTTAAAACACCCACATCATCAGGATGTGTCAAGTAATTGTGGATCATAATAGGGTAGTCCAATGGATTTGTAGATCGTAGCTTGATAAATCCACGACTTTTAGGCCTCAGCATCATAGGGAAGATACCAAATACGTCTTTGTTATTTATTTCAGCGAACACTTCATTATAGAATTCGTCAGTTAAACTGTGTGCTTTCTTTACTTGTGTACCACCGTCAGAAGGCGTGGAGCAAGAAGTCATCATGAACTCGATATCTGGCCAGTCTTCAGTAGCGTTAGCGTATTTGGTATTAATAAAAGCGACCACTTCTAATCCTACACTGGATGTTAATGGACCGTCTTCTGTAACAGCGTAGCGAAGCGCAGAGTTTATATTCACAAGTCGATTCATGACCAAACTCACAGGGTAGTCTATACGGAACAGGATACCTCCGACAGCGATATGATCCTGTAGATTTTTGCCGACACCGGGCGAGTCGTGTATCACATCTACTCCAACCTCTTTTAAATGTTGCTCAGGTCCCACTCCAGACAACATTAACAACTGAGGCGAAGCAATCGCTCCTGCTGATAAGATCACTTCTTTAGACGCATATACAACTTGTTTGGTGCCATCTCTGATAAATTCGACACCGAAGGCTCGTTTACTATCCTTGTCAATCAGTACTTTAGTTACATGCGAGAATAGGGCAATGTGAAGGTTCTGTCGTAATCGCACTGGCCTCAAGAAAGCTTTAGCGGCAGAACAGCGGGTTCCTCGGCGTATAGTGAATTGATACCAGGCATAACCGGTTTGTTGAGCACCGTTTACGTCTATTATATCGTAACCCATCTCCTCGCCAGCTTGGAGAAATGCGGCACCAATTGGTGTGTTATATGGCGAATCTTGCACTGTTAGGTAGCCCCCTGAAACAGAAATAAAATCTTATTTTTATCTAAGCATTTAGCTGAATTTCAGTTCACAAGTAGCTACATCTTAACTTGATGTTATGTAACTGCTAATAAGTTTTTACCTTATTGCAAAAACTACTAAGAGAAATTAGTTCAGACGTAAAGCGGTGTTACGCGTTGATGTCTTTTGTACAGGCATTTGAAAATGAATAAAATCCCATTTTACACTAATTCGTTGTGACTACTTCACTGATAAAAACAGGGGTATTATAAGTTTGATGTGTGCATCTGTGTACAAGTTTTGAGCCTTCACGTATGGATGGATTTTGATGCGATTTTTTATTTGAGAGCTAAAGTGATGCAGATGGTATAAAAAATATGCGTCGGGGTTATTACATTTTTAATTTAGAACTACTACAAACTACGTACCAACAGCATGGTGTTTTTTATCTCTGGCTAAGTAAGGGTTCCGTTGGTCTTCGGACTTTTTGAAGTATGGCAGAATGTCTTCGTAACCCCAGCCTGGGTTACCAAGCGACTCCCAATGGTCGAAGTCTCGCTTGTTTCCTCTGATGTAAAGCATCGTATTCAGAACAGACGATCCTCCCAGCACCTTCCCTTTGGTCCAGGAGCACCGCTTGTCAATCATAGCTTGACATGCGGTGTCCTGGGGTTGTGTTCTGAAAACAAAATACGTTTTTGCTAACGGTTATTCTAGGCAAGTAATAATAATAATTTTTATACGTACACAGCGCCATCTAGTCTCTCTTTAAGCAATTATATTTGCTTGTCAGTTACTAGAAACTGATTTACACCCAGACACAGAACTAACAATAATGCTCACCCTCACCCTGGGTGGGAATCGAACTCTCGACCACCGGCTTAGCAGTTAGGGTCACTGACCATAACACCAATAGGCAAGTCAAAATAATAATAATTGCATACAATTACTAACAATTTTGGATAGATGGCGGTATTTCGATCAAACATTCGTCCATAGAAGGCGATAAGGTTATTCAAGTTCAACTGGGTGTTTTAAAATACCTCATGCAGTTATTTTGTACGAAAACTGTTCTTAAAATAAATTACATACCTTGAAATAAAACTACTTTATAACGGATTTTATCCTGGTATATTTGGGAATCTTTGGCGGTATACGACGGGATCTAAAATCTAAAATATACCGCGATAAAATCCGTTACAAAGTAGTTTTATTTCAATGTGTGGTATTCGCGTAAATCTAAGAAAATACTAAATTACATACCGATATTTCCAGTCCAATTTACTTTTGTGTAAGTAAAGAGACAAAAGTGGTACATCACTAATATCTGTCTCATGACCACCAGCTTCTAACAGCAGCACATTCCATCCTTCCACTTCAGATAGCCTATTAGCCATAACAGACCCAGCTGATCCTCCGCCAACGACTATGAAGTCATATTTTTCTCTGAGGTGCTTCTGGTTAAAGGGTCTCTGTTCAGGGTCTAGAAGCTCGTAGTTGAAATATGCCATGGCTGCCAACATAACAGGAATGAAACTCAGTTTGCTAAGCCCGCCTATTGCGAGCGCAGCTTTCGCGGCTGCAGATGTAACTGAGACCACTCCCATTTTGAATTAAAGAGGCATCTTCTGCTCCTGAAATTGAATAAAACTTTTGTTTAAAGAACGTTGTATAGGAAATATGTGGATAACCGCTCATTCCTAGCACATACATAATATCATAACGCATTTTGACGTAAGGGTAAGCAGATTATACAAACAGACACTGATAATTTAATAATCATCTGAGTTTATACATATCAGGCTGAATTATCCACGTATTTATAAAAATCTGTGGTAAAAATCGGCTGTTGTAAGTGGGTAGCCTAACGTTACGTTTTATCAAATCGTGGTCTCTCCATAATGTGAGATATGTTTTTTTAATATTTCATAGTTTTGACACCAGTGACCTTTACTGCTATTGATTAAATATTGGAAATGTTGAAGCGTAATCTTCAATTGCAAAACGACTAGGAAAACAGGTTTAACTTATTGGGTCATAGGGCCGAACAAGGCTTGCTTCCTTCCTTAATACACAGAGCTAGTGCAGTATTAAGAGTGTTTGAAGCGATTGTGATTCCAATGAAGGAAAGGGATGCGGATATACGCATCATCCTCATCCCTTTCTTTCAACAATAACAATACTACAGATTAGCTTACAATCAAAATAAATTACTTCTTTAAACAATCTATTAAATGCATTTCATTTGAGTTAGATACTTAAGAAAGTCGTTTATATAGATTAGTTGTCTTGTAACAAAGTTTATTGAGAAATAGCAATCCACCACATTACTGTACGGGGAGGGGATGACTTAGATAGTTTTATTATCCCATTTTATAGCTATTTTAATGGGAATCGTATTGAAATCTGTGCAATATCTCTATAGATAAAAAATGAATTCACGGATATTTGTAACTCGAGTACGGCTGACTACATTTCAGCTGACATAATTTATACAGGTCCAAGGAACGTGAGAAATACCGGTACGATGTTCGCCGGGCTAGCTGTATTAAATAAAAGTGTGCAGAGAATGACGGCCATTTTGTTTCACCCTATATTAAAAACGTACATTTAATATTTATTCACCGTTAGGTAAACAGAAAAGGAAATGCAGAAGTCTGTTAAATTACACCTCAACGTTTGCAATAAATAGACCAAAAAGTATAATAGGTAAGTTAACTAGGTAAGTAGATAAGTATTATAGTTTAATAGTTTTGTTTTTGTTTATTTTTTTTTACCAATTCTACATTTGATTTCGTATTCTGTTATCGTAATATATTACCTAGAGCAAGTGCCTACTTTTATTATAAAACTAGGTAAATCAATTTATAGAATAAGACCTAACTAGCCTAACCAAAATAATGCGTCAAAAAATTCTTCTGCATGGTTATCTTCCGGGAACGTACCCAGAAGGCTATCTAGTTATCTAGTACCTGGATAGTATTTAATATCAGACAAATATCCAATTATAACTTAAAATGAAAACCCAGCTAGTCCAGTACAGACACGGATATAATATGCATGACAGTGCGTGAGTTACGTAATTGTTAGCGTTGTGCAAGTTGACAACGCAATATGTCACCTGCACCAACAGGCAATCTTCTTTACAATGTTAACATGACTTCTAGCTTCTCGTATTTTCTTAGGGCCTTGCCCAGCTTCGCTTTGGGAGCAATATCATCCCGTTGCGTTATCGCAGTGTTAACTGAAATAATTCATTACCATTCACAAGAAATGGGCTAACACTTAAATAAGATTATTTATAATCTAGCAGTTCATGTTTAAACAAATATTATTTTTCGCATCACTGAAATAAATAGTTATACACCCTAGAGCTGCGGTGGTGTAGTGTCAGTTTAGCTTATGAAATAAAGGTCGCGGGTTGAATCACCGGTCGTGCCCACATATCACTCTAAACCTTTTTACCCAAACAATGATAAGTAGGACAAAGAAAGTTAAAAGTAGGTAGTATACCCACAGGAAACCTATTTAAACCACACTTCAACCAATTTTAGTGTCATACTACTGGGCACGGGTCTTTTCTCAACTATCTTACGAGTTGCGAGAGTTTAGGCCTCAATCCACAAACGCTGGCAAATTGCGGTTTGTTGGACACATGTATGTGTGAATGGTTTCATTGTCACTGCTCAGTATCAGGAAGGAAGGAAAGATCTAAACTATATCAACTCGTTAGGTAGTTAGTAAGACACGTGCCCAGCAGTGGGATACTAAAAAAGGGACGAAGTGAAGTAAAGTGTGACACTCCTAGTTACAATCAGACTATGGCAGCCAATTAGCGAGTTAGCTAAGGACGCGGAACGCATAATGCACAATTGTGTTTACAGGCACAGGCGCACACTCTATAGCTCCACTCTCAGAGCCCGGTAGAACTGATTAAACGACATGAACGGTGTGTTTAATGTATTTAATTGTATTTACTTCTATTATGGGTAGGTACTGTAACTGACAGTTAAATTAAATACATTTTTTTGTAAATCTATAATATAAAAATGAAACGCAAAATGTGTTGGTAAGCGCATAACTCGAGAACGGCTGAACCGAACTCGCTAATTCTTATTTTTAAATATTCCTTGAAGTACGAGGATGGTTTTTACGCAGAGAAAACTCCTCCGAAACAGCGTGACCGATTTTTATTAAATCTTATAGGTCGTATTCTGTTTTCGGACCCGGCAGGTGGCACTGATTTACCGGGCAGGACGACGTCTGCGGGGTCCACTAGTACATACTTAACTATAATATAAAAATGTGTTGGTAAGTGCATAACTCGAGATCGGCTGAACCGATTTCGCTAATTCTTTTTTTAGAATATTCCATGAAGTACGAGGATGGTTCTTACGCAGAGAAAAATAAAAAAATCTCCTCCGAAACGGCTTGACCGATTTTTATGAATTCTTATAACTATGTTCGGTAGGTCTGAGTGGCGGTCGTAATTTACTTTCGGACCCTGTTGGCACTGTTTTACCGGGCAGGACGTCTGCGGGATCTGCTAGTTATACATAAATTACACCAGACACAGAATAAATAAATGCTAATCACACAAAGATTTGTCCTTGGTGGGAATCGAACCCACGTCCTTCGGCGTAGTAGTCAGCGACACTTAACTATTAGGCCGGGCAAGGTTTAGGTTTTTATTGTATAGCAGATGTTGAACGCACTAAAGTTCATTAAACTGTTTTTTATACTTTTCTGTGAAAATATATCATACCTGTAAAATTAATACTTGATCACATTGTGCATAAATAATAGCATTCAATGGGAACAATGTATAATTATGTGTGAACTAGGTCGAATCTAGTTTATCCCTCAGACGTTGCCACACAGTAGGTATTGACTAGTTCGTCGTGTTACCGCGGCACAGTTATTCCGATAAAAGTCGTTGAAATTAGTTTTCAATAAGATGAATTCATATAAGACTTATTTCAACGATTTGTTCCGTATACCAGTTGATTTGAAGTGTCACGTGACCATGGAATGGAAATTAGGTTCATAATACAAATTTGCAGGGCAATTCAATTCACGGCGTAATTATTAATAATTTATTTTTAATAATTATTATATTAAATGTAGTAATTAGTAATTCTAATATGAATGTGAATGAATTTTAGTACCAACTTAATTTTTTATTGCACATTCAAATTCTTTAAATAAATGAAATTCGAAAAAAACATTTTAATGTCTGTTTTTTTAAATATTTTAATTAACGTAAAGAATGTTCAATAATTTACTAACCTAGGTTTACTTACTAAACAAGGTTTTACTTCGTTGAACCAATTAAAACAATTTTTTAAACATAATTAAATTAATCATTGAAAATATCAGCCACTAATTACCTCTTTACGGATCTATAGAGTTTTTATACATACATACACATGCACATATCACTCCTTTTTAGTGTCCCAACACGGGGCAAGTCTTCTCTAAATTACTTAAGAGTTGAGAAAGCTTAAGCCTCAATCCACACAGGGATTAGTAGATGTCACATGTCCTTGAATGTATAGATCTTAGACACGCCAGTTTCCACACGATGTTTTTCTTTACTAATATGAGCAGCGTTGATGAAACAATTCTCACAAAGATGTGTGGGCACGATCGGGAATTGAACCGCGATATTTCTAAGGCGAGGCCAGTACTGCTGCGCCACCGCTTCTCACGCATGTATTACCCGATGGTGTAGGCAGAAGTGAATATGACCCACTTTTCGCCGGTTATAAGGAGGCAGCCTTTTGTTGTTTCATGGACACAATTCTAAACTTCAATCTGTAACTTCAATTTTTTAAGTATAATAGAAAAGTCTTGCTTGATCCGGGAAACGTACCCGCGACCCGCGGTTATTATGCTTACTAGGACCACCGAGGCGTTTATAGAGATTTCATCATGTGTAATTATTGCGTGCGCGTACACAACAACAACTCTCTAACATAGGTAACATCTTTTTTTTATACAAAACGCACACACCATAGCCCTTGCGTTCGGTCGTGCCGTTTTTAAAAATATTGTCCTTTTAGTATTTTCTTAGATTTACGCGAATATGCATTGAAATAAAGCAGCGGTGGCGCAGCGGTACCTACGGGCCTCGCCTTAGAAAAATAAGGTCGCGGGTTCGAATCCTGGTCGTGCGCTGCTCAATATCGGTGAAGGAAAACATCGTGAGTAAACCGGCACGTCTAAGAACTAATCATTCGAGGACATGTGACATCCACCAACCCGCACTTGGCCAGCGTGTGTGGATTAAGGCCTAAACTCTCTCAACTCATAAGATAATTGAGAGAAGACCCGTGCCCAGCAGTGGGACACTAAAAAGGGTTGAAGTGACATTGAAATAAAACTACTTTTTTGATTAATTGATTTTTTTAAATTTGCTTTACGATTTATAAAGGCACCAACCATTACTTAAGATTTAGTAAAACACAGGTACTCATTAAAGAACACACATTTCTACCAAGAATGATCAGCGAGGCTATTGTAATTAAAAAACATCTTAATATCAACAGAGAAAATGCAAAAGGGTGTCTTTTTCTTTATTTTGTTTTTGGGCATCAAAAGGTGCCTTAAATCAAAGTAAGATTTAATTCATCTCGTTCGTCACTGTTAGAAATCTTTTATCTTAATAAATGATTTAGGTATAGGTACCGATCCGTGTATGCAATCTCAACATCTCGGCGCGGTTAAACAGCTGACAGAAAAGGTGTTTGGGTTATGTAAATACTGTAGATGTAATTTAATGACACAATAGACTGACAGACCGGTGCCGTGGTGGCGCATGGCGTGGTGGTTGGCGTTGGCGTTGGCTTTGCACGTCGCAGGTCGTAGATTCCATTTTTCCATTCCCACCCTAGACAGATATTTGTGTGATGAATATATCTGTTGGTCTTAATTCTGGGTGTAAATGGGATAGCGACATTTTCTCTTTCAGTCTTATTGATAAAAATATTTCATTTAAATTAAAAATATTGGACATGTATTTCTTTTATTTGTGTGATTACGGCGATTCGTCCAAGCGAAATCTTAAATGACGTCACGCTTAGGTAAGTTTTCTTTCTATATGTATGACGTAACGCACTCCTACTCCATAACTTTAATGCGTTACCTATATCTTAAAGCAATGTGTCTAACATTTTGTTATTATCTTACTGACGGACTAATCAAAATTCAATTTTGTATACCATGTCGATTTCCCTAAAATTTATATTAAACTAGCGGCCCGTCCCAGCTTCGCCCGGGTAGCTTAAGCCCACTAAACAATTTACAAAAAATGTGATAAATAAAGAACCGCTCAACCGATTTTGTGCAAACTTCACATAAACCATCTACCAAATAGTCCGAACAATGCCTACATTATTAATGCCTATACATTTGGTTTGAATAGGTAAACCCGTTTTTGAGTTATAAAATTACAACGAAAAGTGGCATTGATTTTTATATATTATATAAATAAATATATATATATATATATCTGTATTTATTTACAAAAGAAAAGTAGTTTAGTACTATTGAAAAGTTTGGGTTCGTGAACGTGTGTGTTAATGTCCCAGATAATAAAGTTTCGTTTGTATCTTGATTACAAGTCGCACTTGTTAATCAATAAATACCTTTTACTTTCTTTTTAATTAGTTTCACGTAATTAGGTATAAAGTAATTATTATTTAACGATCTCGTTACTTTTTAATATTTCCGCTTTTTCGGATTGCAACATGTAGATCTAATAATGATATCGATTTGAATAGTCCTTTTGTGTTCTGCTTGCTATGATATAGAGATTGTTTTGACGAAAAATATAATAAACAAAAAAAACTAATTTCGTAACAAATTTTCTTTCGTCTAAATCCGTTGATATAGGGTGACTGAAGCCGACCACCAGCGGCTATAAATTATAATTATAATATAGGCGGTGCGCTCACGTGTCCCTCGTGCGGGCGGGTCTTCAATAAAAAGTTCGGTTACACTAGTCACACGAGAGCACATCGTCAAAATAGGAGTTAAAGCGGTCGCCTTAACCGAAATCGGTTGGATTGGCATCATAGGGTGACTAGTAATTAGTGTAAAATTCTTTACTACGGTAGTACATTAGTACATTTTCAAAAGATTTTTTTAATTTAATTCGGTATTTTGTATTGAACCGCGCATTAGAGTCGTAGAAAATGAGGCTCCAAAAAATATCTATTAGGAAAATTGCTTGTAATCATAAAAACTACGATGTGGTAAAGTATTTTTACACTAGTTACCAGTCACCTTATAAATAAAAAAGATTTTAAATGAATAAACAAACATCCAAATTAACAGCCTCCTTCTTGAAGTAGGTTAAAACGAAAAAGGTTAAAAGGTCACGTTTATAGTGAAACTTCTTTACACCTTTAGATCCTACACTGAGTCAACGACTTATAGTCTTTAAAATAAAAATGAATAACTAAATGTGTTAGCAAGCGTAAAACTCGGGAACGGCTGAACCGATTCCGCTAATTTTTGAAGTGAAAACTTCTTTAGCGGCGTTGAGCACTTTTTCTGTAATGGGTATAAAATCTTAAACTCGCGTCAGGACACGTGACCTGATCGAAAAAGCGTAAGACGGATGACGTAATATAAATTGTCATGTTTGTGTACGATAGCGCAATAAATGAATATTGTATTCTACCACATAAATGATAGTACTTTTATACTGATAAAGCAATTGGTGCAAAATTATTCCCTAACCATTCCAAAATATCAAACATGCTCAACGTTAATAATCAAGTTTTCACTTCTGCCGGCACTCCCAGAGTGCAACCCGTCTTTTTTTAGAATATTTCTTAAAGTACGAAGATTGACGCTTGACCGATTTTTATGAAGTCTTATACTTAAGTATGTATGTAGACCTATGTAGTAGGTCTGAGATTCGCTCGTAATCTATTTTCGGACACGGTAGGTGGCACTGCTTTACCGGGCAGCACGACGTCTGCGGGGTCCGCTAGTTTTTAATAAAGATGACCAAAAAAACTTATAGAGTTGTAATTTCGACAGCCTGGTAAAGAGCTGAATGCTAATCTAATACCAACGTGTTGGTATCAAGGCCTCGTGAGGTAAAACTGCGTGACCCAGTAAAGTACCATTACTAAATGGTACCTACATTAGTTATGTGATGTTAAAAACTGTGAAATATAAATTTTTTATTACCTTGTAAACATCATATGTAAGAATTTAAAATAATTAAATGCTTCAATTCAGCGAACTTTTCTATGGAAACTTTTTTTTGGAGCAATTCTTTTTATTTCATTTTTAATTGAGCTGTGCAATAGAGATCAATAATGGAATGTAGAGTACGTCTCGACCCGCCTGGGTAATGATCGTCGTGTCTACTGTGCGGCTCGAAATAAAACAGCGAATTTAAAGTAAAACTACTTTATAACGGATTGTATTGCGGTTTATTGTAGATTTAATATCCCGACGTTTCAGTCTTTTCAGACTTCAAGACCACGGGTAGACTGAGGTATTTGTGTCCCAAATCATTAATCACAATTATTACTAACTACCTACAAATATAAAAACAAATTGCAAAAAAAAACAATAAACTAAAAAATATAAGTATTTATATAAATAAATTAATTAAAAAGTATTAAAAAAACCTAAAATAAACTGCGTTAAAATGCGTTAGTAAGTTGGTTCAAAACAATGTGTGAAATTCGCGTAAATTTAAAAAAATACTACAGTGATTTTTTTTTGGGAATGTTGTTAGTGATTATGAGCGTGGTAAAGTATTTTACACTAATTACCAGTCACCCTGTATATCGTTAGTGGACTCGGACTGAAATAGGATGATGATGAAATGACCCTTTTATGATGTTGCTTAGTTTTAATTCTGACATGAAGTCATGCAATCTTCGATTAAGAACACTACAAATGAACAAATTACGGTGCCGACGTTCATCTTAACGATAATCTTACCAAGATATTCCGAAATTCATTGCAAAAACTGCAGTTACATGTAATAGTTAGATAGTAATTGAAGTAATGTTGCAAAACGTATGTACTTTTTGCGATAAAATGTTTATAGTAACGTATTTCCGACCGACTCATATCCGCACTAAAATGTTTTGTAAGAGAATTCTATCGGGTGGAAGTGACCGCTCTCCACGAACTAATACTATCGTATCGTATCTCTAAAAGAATGATTTTAGAGCATAGTAGACCTTATGACGAGTAAAATGAGCGTTATAAAACAAAAATACTGTATTGTCGAATATAGTATTGGCTTTACAGTCAGACACACACACACAGTCGCGCGCGCGCGTATATTCCAACTCCAATAATTGTGCTTTATTTTGTTACTTTATACGGGATGTATACCTAAACCCTTATAAATAAAAGACTAACTTTTCCACTGTGGGGTTAGTCCTTACCACCAAGCGTACGACTCGCGCTGCGTCATGTCACGCATTGTTCCGTAAATTAATGCATTGATGGATGTTTTATTTTAGGTGACTGTGAAAGTGAAATAATGCAAAAAAATCATGATCCGATACAAAATTTCGGTGGTTAATGATTCTAATCAAGATGCTGAATGCACCCTGTTTCTGGAGGGCTGTCCCTTCACCCTATATAATATCAGATCGCTTATGGAAACTAACTACAATTATGCTATAGTAGGTACATGCTAATTTTTTTATGACATTTTCTTCTCTGAGACCTTTCGCTTTTGCTTCGCTATATCACTTGTCTAGGGTCCCAAGACGTCGCTGTTTTTAACACATGGACAAGACAGGCAGTAGTAATCCATAGTAAGTTTAAAACCTGTGGAAATACGTACCTTGTGACGTAGATTAAACTAAATTAATAATATTATGTATAATTTAAACACGATTAAATATTCGAATGTCACGTCAAAAGATTGACAGCTTAAATTGACCTTACAGTCTAAAATAGTATAATGTTGGACGAAAATAATTCCATACAACATCGCAATTTTGAATGCACATTACAATAATCCTATCGACATTGCGTGATGGTGTACCTATTGTTACCTACTTGTAATATAACACGCAATAAGCATGTCAAAGGTATAAGGACATGTCATCCGCCATACGTATTCTGAAAGTTTTCTCACAAGTATTGTAAGTTCTTTTTTGTTTCTATGTCAGCAGCTCATCCTTGAATTGTCGATTGCTAAATTATCTCTTGTTTTTTGTTGTTGTTTAAACCACTTATATTATCACATATCAATTATGGAAATAACCGCAATAAAATCCGTTAAAAAGTAGTTTTATGTTAATGTGTGATATTCGCGTAAATCTAAGACAATACTACATATTCAATTATTTACAAAAATAAAAAACCTAATGTATCGTTTATTTTAAAACTAGGTAAAATAATTTGTAGAAAAGGACTTAACTATATAATAATCTCAGCCTAAATAAAATTACGCACTAATAACTAATGCCTAACCTAAACTAATGCGTCAAAAAAATCTTCCGCTTCGTTATCTTCCGGGAACGTACCCAGAAGGCTAGCAGCATTGCCGCGTTGGATGGAAATACTGATTCTTTACCCAAGATACAAACCAGCCTTCTGGTCATGTGTTGTCTCTTGGTTGATATTAAGTGAGTTTTTTTTTAAATTACCAGAGACGTCGGTTGGTTTTTAATGTTACGTGATGGTGAGCCAGCTGGTACTTATAAGGTAACTTAAAGCATGTCAAAGGTCATGTCACCTGTAATACCTGTTCAGTGAATTTTCTCTATTTATGTATGTCAACGGACGATCGTTGTGTTGGTCCATTGTAAGCTAAATTGTCTTGGTGATTCAATTATGTTTGGTTCCCCAGACGATTACCATCCCGGTTGGTACCTAACCGCGCGACCGTGTTATAACCATTTACCAAAATCATACCAAATCGGCAACGTCCTAAGCCGAGGTTTGTCCCCAATGGGGAGTCCTCAAAGTAGTTGTCATAGTACTTGATCGGTTTGACTGTCTTCGGACGGCTCACCAAAAAAGTCCATTATTAAAGACCTTTCCGGCTAAATAGGTCATTTGTGAAAAAAAAATGTTTGACTTTTTAACAATAAGCAACTCATTTTAACCCCCTAAGAAAAAAGGTGTAATGAGTTTTACGTGTCTATCTTTAAGTCTGTACATATAAGTTTACAGTATCGTGCACTTAAACGAATGGACGTAATTCGATGCGATTTTTTTCTTGTAAAAGCTGTACTCATCGAGATTTATTCTACCTAAGTTAAAAAAATTATCATATTTATAAAAGTTGGTTTATATTTTATAGGTACGACAATATGTATATCTGGTGTTTTCTGTTCTGCTACCAAAAGGAAAACAGACGCATGTGTAATTTTTGACGTGACAACGTCTTAAATTAGGTTGCGGCTGGGAGGCACTTATGAAAAAGTGTAACGCTCGGTAACGTTACGATGAGTCACCGAACGAGAGAGAGGCCCGCCGAATGCCTTGCGTCTCTCTCCCACTCAACTATGTTTCATCCTTCTTCCTACTATACGAATGAATATTCACATTAAAATTATTTTACCACTCAAAGTCGTTGTCACGTAAAACTTTCGCCCGTATACCGAATTTACAGGCAACCAATTTTTTTTCGTAACTGAGTTATAAAATTGTTGGAATCAGTAATTGGTACTGATTCTGACAGTGATTATAACTATATTACAAAAAGAAATGTCTTTAAAAAAAAATGGCGTCTTAGAACGTCGCAGTTTTTTAGTTTTTTACAACTAATCTTTAAAAACTTATATACTTATTTAAACTTGACACTGGCAAAATTGCGGAATAATTTCTGCAGAGGCCATAATTAAAAGAAGAAGAAGAAAAAGAAATGTCAGATGCATCCTTTTTTCCTTATGGTGGCAGTATTGACTGGCGCCAATGTAACCATTATCCGATATTTCTGGTTTAAGATAAAAAAGAAAACAGCGGTCCAAATAAACAACCAACGAATGACCTGAAAAAGTTTTGTATACTGATAGTAATAGTTATATAAATGATATTAAGCACGTTCTCGTATTGTTGTCAGCTCTGATTTGTCTGTAGTATTGAGTTCTTTCTCTGGTTTGACTGATATAGTAACTGATTACTAATTTAGACTATAATTAACTAAGTATTTTAGTTACATTATCCAACATTTTAGTTGGAACTAAACTTTTAACTTGTGTTCTGCTTACTTCAGATAATACATAAGGTTTTTTTCTTCTTTTATTACAATGTGTAGGGGCTTGCCACTGCTTCTTCTGTAACCGGATCGCTAGCGGCACGCATAAAGTAGCCTACTGGGTTTAGGCCGAGTCCCTAACTAAACGTCTAAACTGTCTTGAATCCCGCACAAATTTTACCAGAAAGATAGGAAAACTAATGTAAATTGATAAAAATAATAAGGATGAAAGTTAATACTAACCTCTAAGTCCTAAATCAGCACTGTCTTAATCACAAATTTTGTTATAAACAGGTTATTATAAAGCTCTACATTTCACGCAAATAAAACATAGCATAAAAACCACACTAGTTACACAGTAACACAATCACAACACCATGTGGGTCCCCATTCACTGGCAGACTGCGCGAGCGCAGAGGTGCGCCCACTGCTTGCGTTTGCGCAACCCTTGTTGCAGTACGGTCAATGTTAATAGGGTGACTGATCATAGAGCTAATCGTGTCGTTACTAATGTTAGAGGTGCGAGTGATCTATGACTTGATGTCATAACCAGACATCGGAATCTATCGGACATTATAGAGAAGTAGTCGGTGGGTTTATCCACGGACTTAATACATACAAGACGCCACTTTCTACAACTAATGTATGAAATTTTAATCTTCGAATGTTGGCGTGGTATTGGAGATTCATAGCTAATTTTAACTGAATCATCGCTTTAATGAACCATTTAATATTAGCTTGTGGTCGGACAATATGTAGTGGTAGGTAGAAACATCGCGATGTTTCAAAGTCTTTTCAGACTTCATGGTCACGGGGAAGAAGAATTAATTGATCACTTTATTTTTGTTATTAATGAATCACAGTTAAAGATTATTACAAAGTGCCTGGCATTTGAAGTAAAATAAAATAATTGTGATATATGTAGACCTCTTTGTATAGCGAGATTTTTTACAATGTCTTCAATAAGAAGATTTTTATTTAAAATCTGCCCTTGGAATGTTTATACATTTCTAATGTGATTTCATTGATTAGCCAACTTGGTTTTGGTGACGAGGCGACTTAATGATACGCTCATTGATTACGCATAATTTATAACTAAATTGCTATTCTAACCTTGAATAGACAGTATGCATGTAAACCCAACCGACAACCGGTAAGGTAAACGAGTTCTTGATACGTAGCGTAGGATACCTTCAGATTTGGTGGAGTAATGTTCGCTCCAAAGTATGAGCTGGATAAGAGGGAGCAGTAGCCGCGGATCGTGCTTTGAGGTGTGCTTTAAAGGAGACCTAAGGTAAGCAGTGGAAAAGATAGATTGATGATGTACATCATCATCAGCCTATTTTAGTCCACTGCTGGACATAGGCCTCTCCCAAAGCACGCCACTGAGCACGATCCGCGACTACTCTCATCCAGCTCTTACCAGCCAGCTTGCAGAGATCGACATTCCACCTAGTCTGAGCTACATTTGCCAATGGTCTCCACTCAAGAACTCGTTTACCCCAACGGTTGTCGGTTCTGTGGCAGGTATGACCGGCTCACTGTCACTTCGGCTTACTAATCCGGTGAGCTATATCGATTACTCCGGTTCTCTGTCGGATCACCTCATTGCGTATTCGATCCTTCAGAGAAACTCCGAGCATAGGGCTTTTCCATAGCTCGCTGAGCGACTTGAAATTTATGGAGCAGACCTATCGTGAGTGTCCACGTTTCGGCTCCGAATGTTATAACGGGAAGGACGCACTGGTTGAAGACTTTCGTCTTTAGTCTTTATGGAATGATGATGTTCGTAAGCAAATAATCCGTGATTTTTACATTGTGAAATTAGGTAGTAACGCATCTCCTCGCCCTAACCCGGTTTGCGAAAATTATTCTCTGTTACTTGATCCATCCGGACCCTAAAGGATCGTAAAGTATTGAAATAAAATAAAATACTTAATAACGGTTATTATCACGGGTAAAATAAAGCGCACTAAAATCGCAAACTAATTGCAAATTTTATCGTGGTTTTTATAAATCTAAAATGAATCGCGTTAACATCCGTTATAAAGTACATATTGAAATAAAAAAACTTTATAACGGATTTTATTACCGCGATAAAATCCGTTATAAAGTTTTTTTATTTCAATACTTTATAACGGATTTAAGATCCCGACGTTTCAAAGTCTTTTCCGACTTTATGGTTACGGGTGGACTATGTGGTGGATAGAATCCGTTATAAAGTAGTTTTATTTAGTTAGTTTAAGTCGTAAGTTAGTTTTTATTTCTTGTATAAATAATCTATATCTACCAATATAAAGTCATCGCACTAATCTCAGCGACTGGTCCAATTTGAAATGAATGCTTGCACTGTTGGATAGTCCATTTATTGAGTAAGGTTATAGGCTACTTTTTATCCTACTGCTGGGCATGATATTAAATGTCACGCGTGCTAATTCGCGGGCGGATAGCTAGTCTTCTTAAAAATATCTAGTTGACCTAACGAACTTTGCCCTGCCTATTGTGTAATTTATTTTAACTATTTTAACTTTGTTGTTTATGCACTAATTACTATGAAATAAACACTAATTTGAAGTTGAAGGATTCATGTCACAATCATTAATTGTCATTACGTATTATAAAAATAAATTAATATGTAAGTATGTATTATAAAAACAAACTTACGCCTAGTTTGCCTGTGTCTATGTTAGCAATAATATTGAAAATTACTGAAAGATTTTCCATGAGGATTTCGCGCTTCACTATTCATACGTATACCTGCCACCTAAATAAAACGGTCACAGGAGAATTAAATTATTAAGTTTAGAATAAATAACATTTACATTATATTTATATTACATTTAAAGGTAAGATACTTGCTTTTCACGCCGCAGGTCGTGGGTTCGTTTCCCACCCAAGACAAACATTTGTTTAAATATGTCTGTTTGTCTTGTGTCTGTGTGTAATTATCTATATTTAAGTACATATTTACAAAAGAAAAGTATTATATGTAGTATATTACCAGTTATCTGGTTTCCATAGTACAAGCTCTGCTTAGTTTGGGATCAGATGACCGTGTGCGTTAATGTCCCACTATATTATTATTATTATTATTATAGGTATTACAACATTTACATTACATGATAATTAAAATAAAATTAATCAATAACTTAAGAGTAAAAATTTTAAATGTAATAAGAGATTAATATAATATTTATATTGTAATAAATATTAACATTATATTAAATATTTTTTAAGACTGCATCATTACTTAATAACAGGCAAGTTGTGGTCAAGCGCAAGCCTATTAAAGAATGAAAAAAGAAAGGCTATTGATACCCTAATGCCCACATAAATAAAACCACAATAACGTTTCTTTAGTTTACATGCACAACACATTCACAATAACAATTTCGTTTTAATTAACAGTAATTGTATAACAAACAATAAGTAACAGGTATTAATAAAAATGCTTGTTGTGAATCAGATTTCTACAAGGCCTTTTGTGCGTACTAGTCTTAATATACTGTTTCTACATCCTATCTTACAAGTACAAGGGTACTTAAAGGGTGACTGGTAATAAGTGTCAAATAGATGGTAGAGCTCATGATTACTAACAATTATTCCAAATAAACTTTTATTTTGAGTTACCTTGTTTTAGATAAATTTGCTATTTCATATAGAGCCGCGCAGTAGATACGAAGATATTGGAGTGAAGAGTGTAGAGTAAGGAGAGACGACGCACCGGGCGTGCGGCGCGTTTCGCACCGCCTTACTTAGGGCCGGAACATAACCACGTTGCGGCAACGCACCGCAACGCAACGCTCGTACTGCTAGTACATTTTGTTCTACGAAGAGGCGCGCGGCACTGCCGATTCTTGCGGTGCGGCGCTGCAACGCGGTTATGTGTTTCGACCCTTAGTCGACGATTCTCGTTTTACTGTGCGACTTAATATTAAATATCGAATTTATTTAAAAATAAATTGAGCGGATAAATGTCTTTGGGAAAGTTAATAAAACAAGTTAATTAAAGTAAATTTTCTTAGTAGTCGTGAACATAGTAAAGTTTTTACACTAATTATCGGTCATCCTGTATAGTAATTATAATACACACATCAATAATTGATGTATCCGATTTGAAAGTAACTTCTGATTCATTAACCCTGATGCATTAAACTGTGTATTTTATTAGATAATCACTGCATTAGTTTAGGTCTAACCTAACATAGTGACAACGCACAGCACTTCTATTCTCCCACTAACACAATTTCAACGAACTCAACTTTTGTAGTCGACTGTACCTAGGTTCGTATTTTTTAAATGTTCTATTATGTTATATTCTATAGTCTGTACAAATATTTAAGAAACGTATAATCGTAACAGACAAACTTGCACCTTACAATATAATTATTAATGGCGTAAGTCATGTCAGCAAAACTAATAACGCGTACGTGATTCGCAAATGACCGCTGTAGAGTAAACGGTGAGTGGTTGATGGTCACTTTCGAGTCTTGCTTCAACATTTACATAGGTTACATTCAGATGTTGGTTGTTTAGTAATCAGGGTAGTGATGAGTGGCTTAAGGTCAGTTCACATAGAGATGCCACGCGATGCAATGCGACGATGCTTGAAGTGTCCAGAACCTCGATTCTCTCGCTTTATATATTTATCTCGAACACGTTAATGTCGAAAAAAATGGCAGATGTCGATTAAAAATTATTTTTCGTATTCTCAGAATGTCACTTTAGAGATAAGTCTACCTTCTACTTCATCTAGTAGAACATCAGAACAGTATCACGAAATTCATCTAGTAGTTACAGCAATTGACATGATATGTCGATTTCTTAGTTTAAAATTGATATTTGAATTTTTGTCGACATAATAACAATTAATTTTAATTTTATTTTATTTACTTACCGAAGTCTTTATGTACAATATTACTAACAAATGGATTGAAATAAAGAAATCGGAATTTGAATAAGTAAGGTCCGAGAGGTTATGCGCTGCGCCGAGAAACGCAACGCGACATTATCGACGTTGCGAGACGCATTATGAAATTGTTGGCAATCCAAAACCTCACCTACTGGCGAAGACCCGCTGTGCCATGATGCGTACCCTCACCTTTATGTCAATAACAATCTGTAGGGTAATTAAGGTTATATTTTGTATTTTACACATATTATGAAGTGCTTACGACGGCGGCGGTGCGTCGCGCCTCGGTCTAAACTGACCCTTATACCTAGATGAAACAAATTGATTTAATCGATCTTAGTAGCAGTTCGATTCGTCCATGATTTATATTTTATAAAAGCGTGTTACATCATGATAAGTAATGTTTTAGGTGCCTAGGATATCACGAAAGCCGTTGGTTCTGTGCTGTCTTTCATTAGTCGTGTCAACCAGCCCGGCCCACCGGACCCTGAGAGTGTAGGAAACAGAAAGTGCGCCTGTGCACTATCTCCTGCGCACCCTCCCCCCGATCCCCTAAAAAACTAGAGTGTCCGACAACGTCCTGAGCCAAGGTTCGTCCGCACATGGGGAGCCCTCATGGCAGTTGCCACAGTACTTGATCGGTTCGACCGTCCTCGGACGGCTAGCGGCTCACCGCAAAAGTCCGGTGAATCAATAGAGGCCCTTCCGGCCGATTGGGTCAGGTCATCAACAAAAAAAAAACTGCGCACCTGTTTAGTCAACTTAGACTGGCCGCCGTAGCCGTGATACGGCTAGGAGGGTATAAGAGGGTAAATGGCCTTCTGACACAACACTTTTAATTTTTTTTTAAATCCGCGATCTGTCCAAAATGGAGTAATGATGTATGGCTCAATAAAACATGACATTCATAAAGACTTCACATGTAGTGTCACAAGAATAGATCGTCTTCAAGGGCGGGTTATGCAAACCTGCGTACACTACTACGACCAGGAAATTAACTTAAATTGTTTGTTACTAAATAGTATAGAAAATCTTCATCGACTTTAAAATAAGGAGGTTGTATGTTTAGTGTATAGTTACCGATTTTAACGTGAGTACTGGAGCTATTTAGAAGAAGGCGTTTATCCTCTTAGGAGCGCAGCAGAACTGTCGCAACGTATAACTTCACATAACGTATGTTTTATTTGCACAACACGCACACATCACAGATCATTCGTCCGTGGCGTTTTTTAAACTGTCCATTTTTATTATTAACTAGCGGCCTGCCCCGGCTTCGCACGGGTAGATATTGGTATTAGACAAAAAAAATTAAACGCCCTTCACGGACTTTCCATGCTTAGAACACTCAATCAAGTCTGCTTTAGCAAAACCAACATTTAAAATCATTCGTTTTAAGCTATGATGCCGCAATAAACCTAAGATAGACACACCGATAAATGTTAAGTAACGGTTGCGGTTGTGTCACATGTGGTTCCCGTGACCCCCTGGCACAAATGCGCGACGGAACAGCCGAGAGGTTTTAGTAAGTACCCTTTGGGCAGCACACATCCCTCTTGCCCTGCACCTACACGATGCGGGGGATCCATTAAGGATTTCCCCCCGACAAAAAAAGGTACTTGAATATAGACTATGAGCATATTCGTAACAAACAAACAAACTATCAAATCTTTCGTCTCTATAATAGTGTAGATAATAATATAATATAATAATATAACGGGATAAAAAGTATCCTACCCCCTTCTTCTGGATCTTAACTACCTCCCCACAAGTTTTCAGCCAGTCGCTAGTCGGTACAGCCGGTCTTGAGTTATAAATGGTGTAACTAACAGGACTTTCTTTTATATATAGATAATAACTATGCTAGTGGGCTCCCTGATGTTGTTGGGAGTAATTTTAACAGCTCGAAGTTTGAAATTGTGCCCGATGAACGGCAATAGGCTTGCGCTTTTGGAAAATACGTAAGCGTGCGTGGCGTGGCTATCTTTAAATATATAAAAAAAGGAGAAACAGACTGATATATCAACGCACAACCCTAATCGCTGAGTCTAGATACTCCAATATGCTCCAAATTTGGCACATTGGGTCCTTGAGAGGACTAGGGGTGCACTAAGAAAGGATTTTTAAAATCCACCTCCTAAAGTTCAAAACGTTTTATTTATACATATATTACCTAATTATAAGCCTTTAACTACAAATACTTAACTATAAGAACTATTTCGGCATACCAACTGGTAAAATATGGATGTTTTATAAATCACTGTGTCATCTCATTGTATCCATATTTGCGAAATAAAATATCTTTATCTTTATCTTCAAAAGGACCACGCGGGTGAAGTTGCGGGCGGACGCTAGTATGAAATATACTGGTCGTACAATCAATTCTTGATTGAAAGAAATAAGTAAGTACATGACTTTATACGTTTTCGCAACAGCACCTAACCCGAAGACGAGTAATGGGGGCCTTACCTTGTACTTTATTCTTTTGGCAATCAATGTGCCAACCTCAATACCACAATAGAAGTGCGGTTTATCTTGCGTACATGCTTTTAGTTATTTTAAACCATAGTATTTCTTAACATAAGTATTTCGAAGGGCAGCGGTGGCGCAGTGGTATCGGCCTCGCCTTTGAAATATATGGTTGCAGGTTCGATCCCTGATTGTGCCCACAGATTTTTGTTTGAATTGTTTCATCGCCGCAGCTCATTAACAATGAAAAAAAAACTTCGTGAGGAAACCGGCATGTCTAAGAACTAAACATTCGAGGACATGTGACATCCACCAACCCGCACTTAGCCAGCGTGTTATTAAGTCTCTCAACTCATAAGATATTTGAGAGAAGACCCGTACCCTACTGCAAACCCACTTCAGTAATGGGACACTAAAAAGGGTTGAAGGCTATTGTGTATTTGTGTACATGTTTGTGGCACTATAGCGATCAAAAGAAGGTATCAATTTTAATACGCTTAACTTATGTAACAATAACGTCACGTCGTATTACCGGAAGGTGTAGGCAGACAGAAGTGAATGACATTCACATTTCTCATACGTGTAATAGAGGGCGAGTCCGAACCTCGCGGTGATTAAACGAGCACAATTATCACTGAGTCACCGACGCATTAAGTGATAAATGTAATGTTTTTGTGTAAGTGTTCCTGTATCTCCTTATTTTAGTTGTTAAGTTATTCGCAAAACAAAAAATTGCTTTGCGACTGATAACAGGCGTTTAGTATTAAAATGAAACTAAACGTAGTGTGTGTGTTAGTACACTGGATTCTCATAATCAGCAGATATATATTTCTTAAATATTATTAAACCTGGTAAAATTAAGAAAAATTAACAGTACAATCATAGAAAATTTTACTTTCGCGAGTTCCTGTCTGCCGAGGTACCTACATGAACATTTTATATGCATATTATATTTTTTCATGTTTGTGTGTAGTTTTTATTTGCGACCTCGGTAGTCGAGCGGTGTAAGCCGTCCGATTGGGTTACACTGTGCCCGGGAGGTCGCGGGTTCGATTCCCGGCCCGGTCAATATTTGTGTAACAACAAAAAATTGTTTCGGTGTCTGGTTTGTTGAGGGACTACACTCCGTGCCTCGGAGAGCACGTTAAGTCGTCGGTCCCGGTTGTCATTTAACACATTTATGACAATCGTTACATGTAGTCAGAAGCCAATATAATCTGACACCTGGTCTAACCATCTCGGCTGCTGGTTCCCTATGGGTTTCGAGGTCTGATGGCAGTCGCTCGTATAATTCTGGTAGGTTAGACTGAGAAGCCGACCCCAATAGAAATGGGAAAAAGGCAAGGGGAATGATGATGTGTAGTTTTTATTTACGTGTGCATTTGTAAAGACGCTTGAACTTTTACATGTGTGCTGTTGGTGTTAGTTCCAGAAGTTGCGTATAACATCACTCGTGTATCAATGCAGTATAGCAGAGGTGGATATCACCCAATTTCCAGCTATGTTTTGGTCCCAGACGTAATAGGGGCGAGTTTACTGGCCTTCATCAAACACAATTTAATAATAATAATATAGTGGGAAATTAACACACACGGTCATCTGATCCCAAACTAAGCAGAGTTTGTACTATGGAAACCAGATAACTGGTAATATAATACATATAATACTTTTCTTTTGTAAATATATACTTAAATATATATAATTAACCCAGACACAAGACAAACTGACATATTTAAACAAATGTTTGTCTCGGGTGGGAATCGAACCCACGACCTGCGGCGTGAAAAGCAAGTATCTTACCGACCACGCCACCGCGGCACCGGCCCGTCTAATTTCAAACATAAGATGACGTCACATTCTAAAACTATTCCTTAAATCAGTGCTGTGGATCGCCTCTGGTAGGTAACTGAGCAATGTCCAAGTTTGACATTGATAGGTGACGCTGTTTACATCATGTTAAATAATATATTTTTTTTCTTTTTGGTTGTTTATTTTATTTTCCTTTTTTATCTATGTTTTTTTGTTAATGTGTTTTCTTTCTTTCTTCTGTACATTTGTCAAAACTTAGGTTATTATGCGAACACGCTTCCCTCTGGATCAATGAAACTGTATTATAAATGTATACTAATAAGAACTAGATTACTTCGAAATAGGTTAGGTTGAACTTTTGACACAAGAATTGCAAAAGCAAGTTGCCAAATCGTAAGTGTAATCTAGGTAATTGTACAGTAAGTTAGGGACAATAAAACCACATTCTCATTCATCAATTTAATACACAGATGATTCAAAGGTTAATTCGTTACAAAACTGCGTTTTCTAATAATGTTAACACATCGAGAAATTATTATTACCTAGTAATAATAATATTTTCACACACACACAGCGCCATCTAGTCCCATATTAAGCAATTATATTTGCTTGTGTTATGGGTACTAGGAACGGATATACTACTTAAATCCTGGTTTTTCGTAAATATATACATACAAATTATAGATAAATTACATCCAGACACAGAACATAATCGTGCTCATCATTCAAAGAATTGTCCTGGGTGGGAATCGAACCCACTACCTACGGCTTAGCAGTCAGGGTCACTAACCACTACGCCATCAGGCCAGTCAAATAATAATAATATTAAGGATACCTATCTTTGTGTAACAACAAAAAAAATGTTTTGGTGTCTGGTTGATTGAGGGACTACCCTCCGTGCCTCGGAGAGCACGTTAAGCCGTCGGTCCCGGTTGTCATTTAACACATCTATGACAATCGTTACATGTAGTAGAAGCCAATATAATCTGACACCTGGTCTAACCATCTCGGCTACTGGTTCCCTATGGGTTTCGAGGTCTGATGACAGTCACTCGTATAATTCTGGTAGCTAGCCGCATCAGGTTAGACTGGGAGCCGACCCCAATAGAAATGGGAAATAGGCAAGGGGAATGATGATGATGATGATTAATGATACCTATCTTATTTTCCAAAACTAAGTTATCAAGGCAACATCAGGCAAGTTGTAGACAAACGCAAGCCTATTTCAGGGTAAACACACGATGCTGCCTTTTGAAACCGCTGCTGATACTGAGGTTCTTACATATGCATGCTATATCTGCTTGCTGCTAATGATAATAACTTTTATTACTAAGAAGTACGAACAAAAGAAGCCTTCTCTTGAGAAAGAAAGCCTTAAATATGTGTTCTTTCACTCTCTCATAGTTCTGTATGTTTGTTCGACCAGAATTGTTTTATCATGTCGGCTCCTTTCTCGCCTATCATTATAGTCGGAGCATTAGTGTTACCTCTAACTACAAAAGGCATGATGCTGGCGTCTATCACCCTCAGTCCTTTTACTTTACGCACTCTCAGTTCAGGGTCTACTACCGCAGTCTCGTCACCCTCAGGCCCCATTTTACACGTACTTGTTGGATGATACAATGAAAACGTTAATTCCCTCGATATGCATTCCAAAAACTCGTCACTAGTTTTGTCATATTTTTTACACGCCTCCATGTCTAACCAATCCAATTCAAATCCAGCTTGTTTGAAAACATTCGTGTCCCCCAACTTTAGAGAATGCTGTCTCATTCCTTTTATAATAGCAGCCATATCTTCATGATCATCAAAATAATTAGCATATATAAGCGGTTGATCAAATGGGTTTCTGCTTGCTAGTACAATCTTTCCTATAGATTTTGGGTGTAAAAGTACATTATAAACTATAACAGTAAATTTATCCTCATTCATCTTAAGAAATTTATTATAAGCTTCTTCAGCCAAATCGTGTTTACCGTAAATGTCATTAACACGAGAAATGCTAGGTGGTATTACAAGGTAGTGATATTGAATGTCTGGTATAGACGAAATGGCACTTGTAGTATTCAAAAAACTCATTACTCTGTGGGGTTTGGTATCTGCAAATGGTCCATTTTTTTTAAGAAAGTATTGCGCAAACGCTCCAAATACGCTTGGTGTAGAAGTTACACTCTTGTCACCAGGCTTGGTGTAATAGATAGGGGCGAAAACATGATCCTGCAAATTTTCACCCACAGGCAAATCGACTTTAACTTTAATATTCATATCCTCCAAATGCTTTTTGGGGCCTATTCCTGATAGCAGTAGAAGCTGTGGAGAATTAATTGCACCTCCCGAGACGATGACTTCTTTTGTAGCATACACTGTTATGTCTCTACCATCTTTGTTGATTACAATACCGTTGATAATGTTGGTGCCAGAAACAAATGTCAACTTAGTAGCAAGAGCGTTTTTTATAACGTGTATATTTTTTCTATCCTTAACAGGTGTTAAAAATGCTCTAGCAGTACTAAACCTGGCGTTATCTTTAGTGTTAGTATGGGTAACAGTTACTCCCATTTGACTGGGCCCGTTAATATCACTCATATTTTTTAAGCCTAACTCAACTGCAGCTTTTATTATCATCTCTTCAAAAGGGTGTGCAGAATCTTCTTCAACGTTTAAGTTGCCGTCTGTGTTGTGGTATTTTGTATTTTCTTCGTCAAGATTTCCGAAAAATTTCTCACTCTTTAGAAAATACGGCAGTACTTCATCGTAGCTCCACCCATAGTTCCCGTTTGCTGCCCACTGATCATAGTCAGCTTTGTTACCTCTGACGTAAAACATACCGTTTATACTACTACAACCGCCCAAGACTTTTCCTCGAGGCCATGCACATCCACTTTTGTAGGCTCTACACGCTCCATCTTGTGGCTGTGTTTTATAGCCCCAATCTACTGTAGTGCCCATGCTGCTATAGAATAACTGTGGTATCTGAAACACCAAGTGCTACTTTAGGTTTGGATTATTCAATTCCTGTTTCTCACAGAGGCTTCCCGCATCGAAAAGTAGCCCAACTACAAAGAAACAAAAGAAGATCTGCATTAAAACTTGCTAGTGCTACTACATATAAAGGTAATACCTCTGTTGTTAATTTAGGGTTTCCTCCAGCTTCTACTAGAAGGACCTTCCAATCTGGTACCTCGCTCAGTCGGTTAGCTACTACAGATCCTGCCGACCCTGCACCTACCACTATGAAATCATAGTAAGGATCTGGAATTGAGAAAAATCGCTTGGCTATAGTATACCTATGTTCCTATCTGACATTGAAATAAACCGAATAACATAATACACAAGTTTGTGTAATAAGGTTTTAGTATTTTTTTCGTGGGTTCGATTCCCACCCAAGTCAGACATTTGTTTGATAAACATGTCTGTTTGTCTTGAGTCTGAGTGTAATTATCTGTATTTAAGTATGTATTTACGAAAGAAAAGTATTATGTAGTATATTACCAATTATCTGGTTTCCATAGTACAAGCTCTGCTTAGTTTGAGATCATATGGCCGTGTGTGTTAATGTCCCACTATAATATTAATTATTATTATTATTAGTTCTGTTGCACATGTTAAATATAACCACAGTGAAAGGTAATTCTCACGAAAGTCGAACGGAACAAACTGCCAGCATTTAATATTCTCTTTCTGACTGCGGCTAAATTATTTATTCTATGGTGTGGTTGAGTGCACTTGGGTGTCATATTTAATGTGAAGCGTTCCTGTCTGGAATATCTAGAGAGCTTGTGCTTACGTATTGTGATAAAGGTCTATTTATAGTAGGTACCTTTAAGTATAATAATGTGAAGGAGTACCAGTGAAGTCAACTATTTGATTTGATTAATTTATTACATTAGATAACTATGTACGATAGGTACCTAACTGATAACTTGTGTGTTTAATACAAACAATTGCATTCTGTTAATACATTAAATAGAAGCATCCAACTATCTATTTAGCAAAGTAGTAAATAAAATTCTCCTAGAAGCATTAGAACTAACTCGATGGTCCAGTGACAGCGTGTTCACTTAATAAAATAAATAAATAAATAAATAAATATTCTTGGACATTATCAGACACGGTCATCTGGTCCCAAGCTAAGCAGAACTTGTGTTATGGAAACCAGATGTCTGGTATAACTATACATATAATTCTTTTCTTTTGTAAATTTAAACTTATAATAGATATTTACACCCAGACTCAACACAAACACAAATGTTCATCACTACTGTTTGTCTCGGGTGGGAATCGAACCCACGACCTGCGGCGTGAAAAGCAAGTATTTTACCGACCACGCCACCGGCCCGTCAATAAAAGCAAAGGCCGATCGAGCAAATACTGGAACAGCAATAGGGAACAGTGAGGTGTGTGTTATTCACCTTTGCCTACCTTCGAGTAATACCTATGGGGATTTGCTTTAACTTCAACCCTTTTTTTGCCCACTGCTGAGTTGCTGGTTTGTCACTCGTAAGATAGTTGAGAGAGTTTAGGCCTTAATCCACTCACGCTGGCCAAGTGTGGGTTGGCGGATGTCTCATGTCCTCGAATGATTAGTACTTAGACATGCCGGTTTCCTCACGATGGTTTCCTTCACCGATGTTGCGATGAAATAATTCACACAAAGAAGTGTAGGTGTAAGGTACCACACCACCAACTTCCTTACTACTGAGAAATTGAAAAGATCCGGGCTCTCTTTTGGCTAGAGGCGAACTGGCTGCGTCACCGAAGCGGTCACGCCAAGCACTAAGTGTTAAGACCTACTTAAATTATGCTTATTAAAAATGCCTGCTTGGCATCATAAAGGGTTATGCATCGGTATCATAGGGAAAAGCGTGTTCGCCTCTAGCAGGTTCAAATCCTGCGCCGGAACATAAAGTCTTGAGACTTTTCTAATTTATCAGCTCTCTGGAGTCCAAAAGTTAGAGGTGTGATACCCCGTGCCTCGGAGAAAACGTTAAGCCGTCGGTTCTGCGCCCAAACTTCCACCTGTCCCAGGGGATTTTGAGAGTGAGAGTGCACTCTAGTGCACTGTGTTTACGCAGATACTTGTTCTCTATAATATCTCCTGCGTGCCTGGCTAGTCAGCTTAGACTAGCCACTATAGCCAGACTTCGGATAGGAGGCAATTATTAATAGGTAACAGAGATTGAGTTTACCTTTGATTACCTCTTGTGTGGCGTCCGCAGGCCATTGAGAATCATCCACTAAAGCGCATTGGGCTGCGAGCAAAGTCTGCAATGTGTTCACGAATAAAGATCCTGCCACCTGGTAGCTGTCCAGTATAGTAGACGTCAACGCTGGATCGCATGCCCACGACATCTCTCAAGATTTTTAACCACCTAATAATTATTTAAAGCAATTAGTGAAAAAGGTTTTTTTACCAATAAGACTAAATACAAATAAAATTTAATAAATCTTTTTTTATCCTGAAATAGGCCTGCGCGTGACTACAACTTGCCTGATGTTAAGCAATGATGTAGTCTACGATGGGACGCGCCTGCCCACTATACCGATTCATTCGTAGTTACGAATTTGTTACCATCTATTTTGAAACAAGCCTCAAGAATCTCAAGAATCTCAATTAATAATTCTTTTTACAACACAAACTCAAACCGTCTTATAACGTAGGTACCTTGAATTATGCGTTTAGGACACTTGCTTTTATAATTTTGGCAGGGCGCAGGCGCTTAGCGTAAACAGTGTGTGACGCTTCTTTCGTCATAGCTCAAAAACTACTGGTCAAATTAGATCAAATTGAAATGGCACCACACGTGAAGCACGAAATTGATTTACATATGAAAAAGATATTGTCATCAAACATTTAAAAAAATTACATTCAAATTGTATACCTATGTAATTGTAATTGTGTATTGATGTTAAAAATGTAGTTACTACCCCGATATCGAAGGTATGCTGCAATACGTCGTAAGTGTTTAAAAGGTTTATATGGGAAAATAAGCTTAATATATCTGTCATAAAAAATACTTTTCCACATCATCGTCATCATCATCGGCTTATTCTAGTCTACTGCTGGATATAAGCCTCTCCTAAAGTACGCCACTGAGCACGTATCCGCGACTTTACTTATCCAGTTCTTACCGGCCGCCCTGCTGAGATCGTCACTCCACCTAGTCTGAGGGAGTCCTACACTGTATTTGTCATTTCGTGGTCTTCACTCAAGAACTCGTTTACCCCAGTGGTTGTCAGTTCTGCGACAGATATGATCGGCCTACTGCTACATCAGCTTACTAATCCGGTGAACTATGTCGATTACATTTCCAATTCACTAATTTACAACTTTAGAGGTAGGTATTGTAGCTTCAACGTCGATATTTATTATTTTAGAACCTACGTAAAAACATGTCGATTACTTCTGCTTTCGAATTAAAGCGCATCACAATCAGTCCATCTATATAGTCTCTCCAAGACAACAACTTTGTACATCACTTGTAATTTCGTATGCAAACAATGCGCCAACGGTACGAGCTATTAAGATTATTAATAATTTCCTTAATAATGTCCAAGACGCCGACATTAATTTTGATTCTATTAGTTGTTTATTTATGCATGTAATATTTTATTTAAGTCTATCATTGTGAGCGTTTTGGTTGGTCTGTTAGTTCACAATTGTAAAATTAATAAATAAATAAATTCAACCGTTATTATGCTGACTGAGTAATGCTCAAACAAATATAAATTAATACACTTGAATTAAGACCTTTTTCTCTTCTCTTACTATTTAAAATCGATTGAAAATTGACTTTATAACTATATAATCATTCGTAATCACGAGTGAATCGGTATACTAAGCTGGCGCGTTCCATCATAGACTACATCATTACTTAACATCAGGCAAGTTGTAGTCAAGTGCCAGCCTATCGAAGAATAATAAATAATAATAATAATAATAAGATATTATTATAGAAATACAGTTAAAGCATAACTTACAGTTTACAAACAGCTACAAAATTAGAAAATGGATGTAATTTTCTTCTTGAATGCGTAGGATAGCGAGTGCATGTGCATCGCTCGCTGCGCCGACGCACTACACACTGACTGCAGTCCACTTACTGTAGTTTGATTCCGATTTAAAACTCGGACAGAAATCAATAATGAATACTATTTATTCTTACTCTATTGAGCGCTGTACTGTGCTCAACCCTTAGGTAGCTCGAGTTGTCAATACGAAAAAAAATTCGAATAGGTACTATCATTAACCTGTCAAGATAAAAATTTTAAATGCAAAAAATCTACGAACCATTTTGTTAATTCTATTTCAAACCCATTTTATTATATTTTTAGCATTTAATTTTATTTTTTCGAACTATTTGAACGAAGAAAACGAATTTAAAAACGCATTTTTACGGGTTCAAAATAGTATTAAACTAATTTCGTATTAAAGAACTCGTACTAAGGGTGCGCGAGACAATAATGTCAAATTGGAAAGAATCTTTTCAAAAAAATTAGTTTGTTTAGTTTAAAACAACCACATTTGTCGTCCAAATGGCGTCGAATGCTTAGTCGTTAGGCTCTTAATGATATCCACTAGAAGTAATTACCTTCTTAATTGTCATGACGATAAAACTAATAAACAAGTAGGTAAGGTAAGGTAGTAAGCAAACAATTGTAACTGCAGTTTAATGGTAATGAGTAAATGATTAGATATCAAGTCGTATAATACATAATATAACTTTGGAAAATTGTTTAACACTTTTTTTGTTTGCGGATGACGTAACCCAATCGGCCTGAAGGGCCTTTATTGGTTCACCGGACTTTGTCGGTGAGCCGTCGAAGGACGGGCGAACCGATCAAGTACTGTGGCAACTGCCATGAGGGCTCCCCATGTGGGGACAAACCTCGGGTCAGGACGTTGCTGGACACTCTAGTTTTAGGGGATCGGGGGGCATTTCGCGATCACAGGGTCCGGTCCTGACCGGAACCGTAATCGTCTAGGGGCCTATCTTGGAATGGCGCGGCGCGGCCCACGGCGGCGCGCGGCGCGGCGTGGGCGATATCTCGGCATGGGCGATATCTCGGCATGTGTTGTGTGCTACTATTTTGGTTGACCCTACCTACTCTAGCAGCGGATCGGAGTTCGCGGTCTGTTTAACACTTATAATACCTACCTACATAGCTTCCGCCAAAGGCTTTACCCGCGTGGTCCCTCTTTATGTGTGGGTTTGTGGGGTATTGACGGAAACACCCTCGGTAGTCAAGCGGTGTAAGCCTTCCGATTCAAATCGATCAAGTAGGCCGGGTTTATTATTAAAATTTATTAAACAGTAACCCCGATTCATAAACGTCTTATAAGCTCATTATAGCTAAAATAGGTTTATAGTTCGTTGGTCTTTGTCTGTCATCTTGAGATTTATATTAGTAAGAAAGAGACAAATTCCATTTAAACTAAAGACACATATGATTTTATGAATATAACCGTAAGAATAAAATCCGGGTTATTCACCAACTCGACACGAGGGACTGATCACACGTGTGTTCAGTTGGTGAAACTTTAAATTAGTTCTAATTATTTTGTCGTCATTTGGACACGCCAAGGTTTTTATGTATGTCCACATAGTGAAAATCAAATTAAGTTACTTTTGTGTTTCCGTCAACTGGACACATGTTCACATTTTACCCGAATTCATTACAAAGTACAGTCACGCAGATAATATTTTTAAATCACAATCATCTTTGTCCTCTAAACGTTCCACCTAGCGAGTAATTTTGTAATGATTCACCATTTGTGAATTTATAAAGATTATATTTTTGACACCGAAAGTGTTCGATAGGGGTCCATATAAGCTCACCTAAAGTTCTTTACCCGAAATTCTTCTTCCTAACTATTTGTAATCCGAATGATCATTCTTCCTAAAAAAATTCATCCTAAAGTATTCATTCATACTATTTGTAGTGTTTACCGGCGATGCTCACAACATTGATGTTTCCGAAAATTGTAATTATTAACATCATTAATGTAAATATATTTAATGTTAAACTCCTACTGTTTGTTATCATCGTGTCGAGTTGGTGAATAACCCTAAAACCCAAAGGACTTATTAGGAGAGTAGTAAATATTTTGATTCAAGTATATAATACCGTGTCAGGTTGGTTTAAAGAAAATAATTAATAAGAATATTCATCAAATTAATCATTAAAACAAAGTATACAAGGTCGCATAGATGTGGAATACGTACGAATTCAACAACAAAAAATAAATAATTAGATAAATAATATTTTGGTAAAATTATACAATCTAAGCGGTTTCATAAAAGTAGGTTGGTAATCAGACAATAAAAACAATTTTAAAATTACTAATTATTTTAATTCGACGCATTTATTTAACTGCTCTTTTGTACTAGCACCAAATAAAGATATTTATTATGCGAATACACATACGCATTGTATAATTTAGCATTTTTTGGGGATAACCTAACCCAATCGGTCCGAAGGGCCTTTATTGCTTCACCGGACTTTTTTCAGTGAGCCGCCCGAGGACAGTCGAACCGATATTTAGCCACTCAGTGGCCTACCTATTTATACTTTGCTATTAAAATTAATATAATTCTTATAACCCTACCAATATTGATAGGCCGCTGAGTGATGTTACAATTAAACATTAAGATATATTCATAAAATATACATTTCATATTTATTTACATCGCAAACATGTCTTCATAATTCTGTGTGTCCAGCTAACCAAGTCCGTTTTATCATATCCGCACCTTTCTCGCCTATCATTATTGTGGGAGCATTGGTATTTCCTCTAACTATATCAGGCATGATACTGGCGTCTATCACCCTTAGTCCCTTTACTTTACGCACTCTCAGTTCAGGGTCTACTACCGCAGACTCGTCACCCTCAGGCCCCATTTTACACGTACTTGTTGGATGGTACAGCGAAAACGTTATCTCCCTTGACATACATTCTAAATACTCATCACTACTTTTTCTCAATCCCTTGCAAGCCTCCAATTCTAACCAATCCAGTTTAAAACCAGCCTTTTGGAAAGACTTAGTATCTCCTAATGTTATACCATATTGTTTTATTGATCTTACAAGAGTCGCCATGTCTTCAGGATCATCAAAATAATTAGCGTGTATTAGAGGAAGATCAAATGGATTATTACTTGCTAACAAAATTTTTCCTTTGGACTTCGGTTGTAAGAGTACGTTAGCTACACTTATTATAAATTTTTCGCTATTCATATTTCTAAATTTTTGTGTTGCTTCATCACCTAACCCGTGCTTTTTGAACATGTCAATTAAATTATATAATCTCGGCGGCATTACTAAATAATGTTGTTGTATATCTGGGATGGATGAATCTGGGTTTGTTGTATTAAAAAAACTTATGACTCTATGAGGTCTCGTGTCCTTTAAAATTCCGGATCTGTTAACTAAATATTGCGTTAATTCTTTCATGACGGTGTTTATAGAAATCAGATCTGTATTTGGCTTTGAGTAAAACGTAAGAGTATATAAATGGTCTTGTAAGTTTTCTCCAACAGGTAAATTTACTTTTACTTCTATATTCATTTCTTTCAAATGTTTCTCAGGACCTATTCCAGATAACATCAAAAGTTGGGGTGAATTGACAGCGCCTGCTGATACAATAACCTCTTTGCTGGCATGAATTACTATATCTTTACCATCTTTGTTAATTACGACACCGTTGATTGTGTTTGTACCGGGCACAAACAGTAGCTTAGTAGCGTAGCCATTCTTAATGACATGCAAATTTTTCCTGTTTTTGATTGGACTTAAAAATGCTCTGGCAGTACTTATTCGAACACTATCTTTTATGGTAGTTTGGCTTGCTGTGATTCCTATTTGACTAGCACCATTAATGTCATGTGAATGCTTCATGCCTAACTCCACTGCTGCTTGAATTATAGTATCTTCAACAGGATGAAGTTCCCCCTCTGGCATGATATTAATATAGCCTGTTTGGCTATGATACTTCTTGTTTTCGTCGTCAGTAATTCCTGTAAAATTTTCGCTCTTCAAGAAGTATGGTAAAACTTCGTCGTAGCTCCATCCGTAGTTGCCGTCTGCTGCCCACTGATCATAGTCAGCTTTGTTTCCTCTTACGAAAAACAAGCCATTGATACTACTACAGCCACCTAGTACTTTTCCTCGAGGCCATGCACACCCCCTATTTCTATAAGCTCGACAAGCTCCGTCTTGGGGCTGTGTTGTGTAGCCCCAGTCAACAGAAGTCAGTAAATTGTTGTAAAACGCTTGCGGTGTCTGAAAAGTAATTAATTAATATTAGCTACAGATTGCTACATCCTTATAATAATAATTTTTCAGTTATCTCTTATTCAGCGTAAGCACTGTACATGCGTTAGTAAATAACTAATGAAATAATTGCACACTTTAAGAATAATAAACCGATCCTTCGATCTCCACAATATGATTCATTTTTTTATCTGGAGAATAGAATTCATTAATTTCTAGCAGTTCTAGTACGGTTTCCGAACAATTTAATATTTTTGCAATGCTTACCTCCGTGCTTAGAGTAGGATTTCCACCAGCTTCTACCAACAAGACTTTCCACTGTGGTATTTCACTTAGACGATTAGCTACAACTGCTCCGGCCGATCCTGCACCGACTACTATAAAATCGTAGTTTGGATCTGAAATTAATTGATACTTGAAAGAAAACTTAAGTACATCGCGTGTTAAGGATTTTTAAAACAGACTAGCTTTCCGACCGCGGCTCCGCCAGCGCGTATGTCGGTTATCGCGCTAAACCATTAACCTCTTTTTGCACAGTCGAATAATCAGGTTAATCAGGCTAAAGGGATACCTAATCCAACTCAAATTTAACAAAAGTCAAACCTTTGACTGCCTCATGTGTAGCATCATCAGGCCACAAATGGTCTCCAACAATAGCGCACTGAGCTGCGAGGAACGTCTGCAGCGTGTTCACGAACACCGGCCCTCCTACTTGGTAGCTCTCCAACAGGGTGGATGTCAACGCTGGGTCACATGCCCACGACATGACGTGGCGATCTGTAATTCAACAGCAAAAAATATAAATACGAAAATAACAATGGAAAAAAGTCTCGTGGTTTTTATTACACGACCGCTAAAGAAAACACCTGGAATTATTGAGACAAATCACATGATTTGTCTCAATAAACCCAGGTGTTTTCTTTAAACATATAAAAAAACAAGATGGCGGATTTTGCAGGTACATCGTTAATTTTTTTAACAAATAATATCGAGTTAGGTATCAAAATGAAGTGTATGAAAAAGAGATCACAAAAATATATTCAAATAACATGTTTGTCTGTGCATTGCAGTCGCATTTTTTGATTTTTGAAATTGTTTACAAAACATGATAATTATTTAGCGCTGATTTGAGAGGTCAAGAATGTATAATACCTACCTAGTTGTTTTAATTTAACTATTGTGCGTAGGTTAAACGTAATTATGACCTCTTGTCAACCGATTTGAATAATTATGTTTGGTAATAAAAAATGATATTTTGATGCTTAATGCTCATGAGCGCCAGTGTTGCATTTGTACATCTTTTTTTTGTTCTTTTATATTATTTATTTTTTTGCATTCACTTATTTATTTTAGGTATATTTTATCGATTCATAAAATCGAAATTGACATTAAGCCAGACGGTTAAAAATTTAATAATACTATGTTGATAAAAGCTTTGCTTTTTATCAGTAAAACAACTACGTCTTTGGTCCAAGTAGCATCTGTGTCTTGGAGGTCAGGGTCGAGCTAAAGTGCTGTTAATTGTATCGTACAAATAATAAAATACGCAATGAAGTGATCTAACAAATAACCAGAATAGTCGACATAGCCCATCGGATTAGTAAGCTGAAGTGGCAGTGGGCATATCATATTATTTGATGCAGAACTGTCAGTCTTAGGGGCAAACGAGATTTTGAGTGGAGACCATGGTTTGGCAAGCGTAGCACAAGACGCCTTCATACTAGGTAGAATGATGAGTTCTGCAAGGTGGCTGCGAAGTGCTGGATGAGAAAAACCGTAGATAGTGTTCAGTGCTGTGCTTTAGGGGAGATGAATATTGAGTAACGGCGATGTAACAGTACACACAAAAATCGTGTGTATATGCAGACGCAATCTGGTTTGAATTGACCTATCGACCTATATTTTAAAACCGATATTGGTACCGCTACGCCGCCACTGTTCATATTAACAAGTAAGTACATATAAAATTATCTTAACAGCAGGTCGAAGTTCCCAATTCTAATCAGTTTGACTTCTATTACTTATAGCAAACAAAAAAACAACGAACAAAAAACAAACAAAACGTAACTGCAAAATGTGGGTCATATTCACCTTTATCTACACCATGGAATAGGTGACCAACGGCTTCGGTTAGCACCAAGGGAGAAACAACTTGTTACACAAGTCGGTACTGTTTGAGGGGTTCAAGGGCCGTCGTCACAAGCGATAGAAACGCGGCAATATTACTCGTGCCACGTATTTCTGTACTCTTTGAGGGGCTGTGACCACGAGCGACAGAATCGAAATTCAGACAGTGTACGTAAAGCACGGCGATATTATCGTCGCGATTATCTCATGCCCCTTGGCTGCTGTATATGTATACCGATTGAATATAAATTAAAACTTTTACGTGAGCTGTAGGTACTTGGAGCTTGGAGGCTCAAAGGATATGTAATAAAATGATTTTTTTTATTGGGAATTAACCTACCCCAGAAACCCGCCACTGGTATCTCTGTAAGCCCGGATTTGAACCCGGCAAAGTCGCGGGACACCTAAACTGTCTCGGATCCCGCACGAATTTTATCACAAAGACAATAGGGGGAGTTGGAAAAGTTACATTGTTTACTTTCATCCAGGCAAAGCGGGAGACAGCATAGAAAAAAAAGAGTGGTTTAAATTGCCTTCACAAAATGGTCATCGAATAAAGTAATCCGATAACCGACACCCGATCTCTAATTCGCTGCTAGATTACTTACTAAATTCAAGTACGAAAAAGCCAAGTACGTTTACCTAATGGACATAGCGCAACGAATTAGCAAGCTGAACTGGCCATGGGCTGGCCTTATATGTGGCAGAACAGACAACCGCAACCAACAACAAGGTGAGATGAATGAATCATTGAGTGGAGACCACATTGACATAACATGGACCATTTTCTGCAAGGGGGTAAGAGCTGGATCATAGTAGCGAATTATTACTATTATACTACAAGTCCAACTGTGAATGAAATCTATATAATAAAATTGAATCGATAATGTGTTGGTAAGCGCAAAACTCTTCTTCTTCTTAAAAATATTCTTTGAAGTACGAAAAAAACTTCGAAATGGCTGACCGATTTTTATGAAATTTTTGGTAGGTCTAAGAATCGGTCGTAATCTATTTTCAGGCCTGGTAGGTGGCAGGTACGTCGTCCTGCCCTTACCGGGACGTATGCCGTGTCCGCTAGTACCTAATAAAAAAATTCAATACCTACCCCATACGTAAATAAGTTGTTTAATGCCAAAAATCAGTAATTTTGTTAACATTGATGTAAGAATTGGGAACGACGAATCTAGCAATACCTTATGGATTGCTTGCTATCGTCAAATCGTTTGGAATATGTGGATTTACAAATAAACATACAAGATACGTGCAAAAAACAATAACCTTTCCTTGGGTAAATGATGGTACAAATTTTTATGATACCAACAACCAACATGTGCATTTACTAATGATGACAATGCGTAATTTTACGCAAAATAATTATAAGTAGCAAACAGTATTTTCTTAAATTTACGCAAATATCACACATTGAAATAAAACTACTTAATAACAGATTTTATCGCGATTTATTTTAGATTTTATAATCTGACTATAGGTATATGAAGTCCATGTCCCCCGTGACTATAAAGTCTACAAAGACAAAAATAAAAATAAAATCCATTATAAAGTAGTTATATTTCAATGTATAAGTCTCAAAATTAAAGTTAATTGTTCAGTAGGTTAATAATTAACTAATTACAATTACATGGCTTACTATTATCTTTATTGCGTTTTAAATATTTTTGTTTCTAAAAGATGGTTACAAATGCGAAAGTTTTTATGGATATAGTGAAGTTTATTGCTCTTTCACACATAAACTGCTAGCCGAAATCGGACAAAATTTAGCACAGATCTAGATTAAAATCTAGAAAAATTCATAGACTCATTTGTAGGTATCCTAATTAAAGATAGCTTTGCGATCCAACGCGGCAAGCTGCTAGCCTTCTGGATACGTTCCCGAAAGATAACGGTGCGGAAGAATTTTAACAGTTTAGTTTAGGTTAGGTATTATACGCCGACCGTTTAATTCGCGTATCACCTATCGCCAAGATTCTGACTCCTCAAGCTGCACAGACAGTGATGATGATTCAAGTGATATGGATATTAGTAACGAATAGTCTTACATTACTTTTATCTGTGGTTAAATAGTTCTTTAGGAGATTTAATTAATGTTTTATGAAACTACTTTTTAACGGATGTGTGATATTCGCGTAAATCTAAGACAATACTTATGTTTTATAACTTTGTACCTCAGATGGCGATACGCGAGTTAAATGGTCTATCTATAGTTAGTTTAGTTCTTTAGCATATCAATATATTATACCTATTCAGAGGTATAAAAAAACTAGTAGGGATTTTAATCCCTACGCATTTACGCGCCGTCTAATTGTAGGTATACCTAGCCTAGTGATAATGTCGAATTCTATTCGAAAGGGACAATAAGAATATAAACAATAATTTATTAGTTTAACTACTAAAGCCTATATCTAAAAGAAATAGTAATCTAGTATTTGGTTAGTGGAAAAAAATCAATAGTTACTTTAATTTTGAGAATATTAATTGCAAACAAAAATACTAATCTAACTCTCTCTTTCAAAATCAAAATCAAAATATTCTTCATTTTTTTTTGAGAACGCGATTCTACATAAATACAGTCAACTTTATATTGGAAACAAATAAATTGACAACTTTTTATAGCAACTTTATATTTTAGTGTAGATGCCAAGGTTACAAATGTCACTTACCTCTATTCTCTGGCGGCAAATATTTATGATTAAAATTTAAATTACGAGTGACTACTGGCTACACTAACCTCTAGTAAAGTTCTGAGCGCACTGACAACTCTCACGGAATAATCTCACACAACGGTATAAGTCAGTGATTAAATACCCATGCGTAATCCAAAAAAACTACTTTTTATGTGAAAACAACTTTAGTTATTCTACAAAATAGAACTTAAATTCAACTGAATAAGTAAAACTAAAATACTGTCTATAATACGCAGTTCATATTATTATACTCAATATTCGCTACAGAATTGATAATTCCAACCTTGTTTTTATTATTGTTATAAAGCAGTTAGTAAATCTGTTACAAATTGTGATTGTTATGTAACTATAGTACTTAATTATGGTCTTAATGATAAAATAATATGTTTGTGTATGTCTTTGCGATTCAATAAGAGCTAATGACAAATAGTTACTCTTATTAAGTATAAAATTAACTGTTTCGTAATAATTTAGGGCTAATGACCCAGCTCATCTGAGAATAACAAAAATCTTGTTAGTAATAAAACTGAGTAGGTGATTGGTACAAATTCTCTTGTTCAATTACTAAGACCACCAAAATGAGAGAGTCGGCCGTTTTGACAGGCCGTTGGCGTGATCGGTAAAACACTTGCTTTTCACGCCGTAGTTCGTGAGTTCGATTACCACCCAAGACTACCCATTTGTGTCTTCAGTCTGTCTGTAATTATTTATTGTATGTATGTATATACAACAGAAAAGTAATGTTAGTTATCTGGTTTCCATAACACAAACGCTGCTTAGCTTAACCGTTCAGATGGCCGTGTGTGTTAATGTCCCAGAATATTAAGTGAGGTTTTTTAAATGTCGTCAAAACACGAAGAAAAGTTACTAATGTGTAAACTAGTTGTAGGTTTCTAATTTAGTTCATAACTTTGTAAGACATTTTTCTTATGACTGTTAGCAGCATGTGCTGGTTTTGTTGTTGTTAACTAGATGTGGACATGTTATGTGAAGGTTAGAATTGCCACAAACCACCAGTTATGATGTGAGCGTCGAAGTCGAAAGACGGAATAAGTATTTAAGAATACTAATCGTCATGTTAGCTAGTTGCTGATAATTGTCCGATAGCTTATTTACAAGTTTTGTCCTTGTAGCTTGACAAAAAGTAAGAAAGAGACAACACTTGTAGACAAGAGATCCGACACTTATCAACTGGTGAAACTGCGCCTTAATGTCCTCTCCTTGCGCTGCCGGTTAGTAAAAGTTTTTATATGGATTTTGAACAAAAGAATCAGCACCATTGTTATGATTATACATATTAATTTCGGATCTCACCAATTCTTTTCTATTATTACGAGTTAATTCGTGTATTGTTTGGTATCCACCTAATTTTTATCAACGCCAAATTGCCGCTGGTCTAAATACTCACATTAAAATTTCGTTGACAGCAAGAGTCTATTATGCGACATCTATACTCTATACTTTACTTTATATTACTATTACTATCTATACTTAATATTATAAATGCGAATGTAAGTTTGTTTGTTACGCTTTCACGCAAAAACTACTGAACCGATTTGGATGAAATTGGGTATGGAGGTAGTTTGAGACCCGAGAAAGGACATAGGATAGTTTTTATCCGACTGCGCAAAAAGAAGGTAATGTTTTGGCGCGATAACCGACATACACGCGGGCGAAGCCGCGGGCGGAAAGCTAGTTATCTATAATTACGCATACCAACGTAGTAACATAATTATCGTTTTAAAATAGGTTAAGGATAATTTAATTGTATTTTTTTTCCAATTAATCTTAACAAATTACACAAAAAATAACATGTAAAGTTTATATAAAACCATTTACGGGGATATTTCCAAATTAATTTATCGGCACATATTTATTGCGATATGTGTTAGAACCAATTAAAATAATTGATTTTTATGATACACAAGTTTAATTAGATTTGCATAAAGTTATTTACATCATGTGATTTCTTTGTATTCATGTTCGTTGTGACACTATTAGTATTACTATTATGTCTCCTAGTGTTAGAATTGTAATACAAATCACTTTAACGTTTATTAATATTCATGATTCAAACGAGTAAAGATTTCAGCTCACCATAGCTACCCTGCAACCAACTACACCGCCTCATCATTCGGCGTCTACTCGTTTACCAATAATGGACGATCAGACGAGGTATAGCTTGCTTGATAAACGTCGTGTGGTCTAAAAAAATCCCAAAATTGACTGTCAGCGTTGCCAAACCAAATATTAAACAGCGGGTTCGGACCTAGTTCAAATGACATGCGCAACGTGCGTTTTGATAACGCGCGTTAACAACTAGGTACTTACATTTTATTCGAGGTGTTCACATGCTAACGCGCATTAACGCAACCCATGAAGTTTAGATGACGAGCGGTAAAGCGCGTTGCAGGAGTCCGTCACTACTGGTCTGTCTAGTTCAGTAGGACTTAAAAAATGGACTTAGAAGAGGCTATTATTTTGGCGTTATCCAACCTGAACCGTAACGGACATACTATACTTGAAACCAGACATTCTTCAAGTCATTACTATTGATTATGTGAAGTCAGAAATTTTTATGAATTATGTTTTGAAACTATCTTTAATGAGCTAAATTTTTGGTAAAATTTCCCTCTTTGACCTAATAAAAGATTGACAAATGAGTGACAGTTGGCGGTCTCTTTAAAAGTTAGAGTTGTCTAAAAAAATTATTGAAAAATAATATTTTTATTGTGTAGTTGTTCTTTTTTTTCTAATTGATTTATTTAAATTTAAATGTCACAATACAAATATGGCTCAAATAACGTAGAATTTAAGGCATGATATAACCTTTCTGGTTCAACTTGTGTTACAAAAAATATAGGAAAAGAAAACAGACACTGGGTTCACTTAATTGACCAAAATTCCAATTTGCTCGCTTAATTTCTACTACACTAATATTTATGTTAATGCCAATTCTTATTTATTATTTCAGATTCAAATTCACTGATTTTAAAATGTTTTTGTTTGTATCTAATTGCAAATTTTGAAGAACAAGAACATGTGATCGCGATAAAGCAAGCAGTCAATAGAAAACAAACGTTACATTAAAATTAAATCACGCGTGAACGCGCGATTGTCTGCGTCTAGAAACTTTTGCTCTGAGCGATGCGTCTGATTGCGCGCGCGCGTATTATTGGTTGATAGATAATATAAACGCGCGATTTGAAAACGTGCGTTAA